>NJDD01002849.1:592800-606161 GCA_002245505.1 Calephelis nemesis
TTTTGCTGTTATATAATAGTTCGCGCAGTTACAAAACGGATACGCCAAATAGTTTAATTTAGGTGTAACATTAACTAAGTAAGGACTTTGTTATGCTCTTCTTGCTGAAAGCACTCCCGTGCCCCAGACAAAACTTTATGAATGCAGGCGCGCGTACTCACACAAATATAAATCCTTAGGAACACAATATTAAAAAAAAGTATCTTCACGCCCATATCCCCAAAGAGGTAGGCAGAGGCACAACCAGGGCACCCACGACTAGCCGAAGACACTAAGTCCCACAATGTGATAGGTGTGTGATAGGTGTAGGTGTGATAGTCCTACAATATATAAAAACTAAATGAAAGTATTAATCATCTAAAATTCATTGTCAAATAATATTATATTATTTATAAATTACAAGATAAATGCAACTGTGAACGTGTATTTCACTTTTATATTAGTAAGCAAAGAAAACTCTAACAATACCTCTTCGTAATGTAGCTTAGAACCATCTCGATCTCGGTTGGTTTTAAACACAAAATCAGCATTAAAATCGGTTCACTTATTTAGGAATTTGTATGTGATGCCACAAAAACCCACATATGCACGCAAACACACAGACACATCAAATTTCTAGCATCTCTCTTTATCGTTGTGGGTTGATAACTTAAAATGAACATAAAATATTTCAGCCAGAAACTAGCTTTCGCCATTTTGTTTTTCAAATAAGCAACAACCTCAAGTTAAAACAATATACATATTTCTGCACTATTTTAACATTTTATTCTGGATAAGCAAAAATAACTGTTACATTTAAACTTGTATACACAACACGTGCAACCAAACTACGTATTTTAAGCGTACATACATTATTCTGTGGGACCACGTTTAGCTTTTTTTTTCTAATGGCAGAATAATTTTTAGTTAAAATTAATCTTGTCCCATGTAAGTCCGTTTTTTTTTTAAAGACCATTTGACTCTGCTTGGAAGCTCGTAAGAGGCGAACGTAGGTTTGAATGCCATCGTGCCATGGTCATTACTAAATATTGGAGCTTGAGTGATGTGCAGCATTTTTTTGGTATGGCGATGGATTCCAGTCAACTACCATACCTATTCCTATCTCTATAATGACAGTGTCTTGTTCAGGTCCTGATGGTAGGGTATATTATTTAACAAAGTAAATCAACCAGCTTATCGCCTCTGTCTAACAGTCCATGTGTTGGACTTGACCTCATAAGGTCCTGGGTCCGATTTCATGGTTGGACAACAGAAAGGAAATGTGGTTTTTCCAATTTCCTAATTTAAAAAAGTGTTGCTAAGGATTGGATGTGTGCCCAGTTAACGATAGGCTTACCAATGAACATTGTGGGACTCAGTGTCTTCGGCTAATCGTGGGTGCCCTGGTTGTGCCTCTGCCTATCTCTTTGGGGATATGGGCATGAGGATACTTAAACAATATGGTCTAACAACCTGACCACAAGACGACACACTTATAAGATCTATGACGAATGTTTAAGAGAGAAATAAATTTATACTTAGTCTTACTTTAAATACACAAATCATTCTGAGCACATACATATTGCACGTAAAACGTATATCTGTTAAATAATAAATTTAATCCATAATCTATTCCGCAGTCAGCGTCTAAATTAGTGCATCCGTGCTATCATTTGTAAGAGGAATTTGGAGGTAGATCGAGCGAGCGTGAGCGGAGCCGTTCAATTTGCTTGCGGTCGCCGCAGGTGCGGTGCGGTTGCGTTCCGTTGCCTAATGTGACTGAGTGGATTAACTTCCTCAACACTAATGAAGCTGATGTAACCCTGGTACATGTCGATGTTTTACGTTTGCGGAATTCGTTAAAAATTAAATGATTATTTACGTAAGTTTTTAGTCTGTACACTTATTTAATCTGTATCTAATGTACCAAAGTAACATAAACATTCAAAAAGACCTCAGATAAAGTATAAAAGGACAAATTATGATTTTTAGAACTGAAGTCAACATTACATATTAAGAACTTACTGGAAGAAAGTATTCGAAAATAAAAGTTGATGTTAGAACTGTATGGATATCGGGATAGTAACAATAAAATAAAATAATTCTATAACTCTCCATGTCAATAATTAATCTTTTCAAAACCTACATGTAAGCAGTAATTCAGCTAAGCGCCACCTAAATCATAACAGTTTCCAAACAGAAAAATTGGATCTAAATCACTCTACCCCTTTAAGTGTATGATGCTACAGAAATATACAATAATTAAAATACATATACAGTAAATTAATCGTGTGGTAAAAGCCTGCAGGACGTCCGCAGCAATGAGGCGCTGATGGAAGGTGCTGTTGTTGAACTCGCTGGTGATTTTCGGCATACTCTTCCAGTAATCGATACGAGTACATCGGAAGATGAAATGAATACGTGTCTCAAGGCATCGGCACTTTGGTCCCATGTAGAAAAACTCCATTTGGCTCGGAATATGCGTGCACAACTCTACAATGATATAGATTCAGGTGCGTTTGCCAGTAAGCTGCTGAAGATAGGAGATGGTAGGCTAGAAACCGACCTGGACAGCAAAACCACTTTCAAGAATGAATTTTGCAATCCAGTAGCTACCGAGGTGGAGCTACTTGGCAATGTATTTCCCATGACGATAAACAAATCCCAGGGACATACCTAAAAAAGTGGCGGGTATGCATTTGGACAATCCTTGCTCCCATGGCCAGCACTATGTGGCACGTTCTCATGTATCCACTGCAAGGAACTTGTATTTCCTAGCTGAAAATAATAGATCATACATCATAGTACATAGATCAATATTATAAGATAATTCTAATGCTTATTGTATGATTTATTATTATCAAAATCAGTTCAGTGATTGCAACGTGATTGACTGACAAACATGGTATTTTGAATAAAAAATTTAAATTTGTTAGGCCAGTCTTGCCTACAGAATTATTAAAATTAAATTATATGCAAAATAGACAGTCACCAAATCATTTGTAAATGTCCTAATTCCACGAGGGCAAAGCCACGGATACGAGCTATATAATTACAAAATGATCAATGATTGTGCTTAGGTACACAAATCAACAAAAGAAATCTGTTTAGTTGTCTGTTTATACGCTTTAATCTGAATGTACTGGATGTATTTGAATAAAACTTCTTTTGGTGTGTAGCTACCAAGTCTAGGCAATATAAAGGCTACAGTTTATTGTGAAAAAAGTAGGGGAAGGGGTTAAAAGAGGCGAAGCTGTGGGTGTTAATCTAGTTCTAAATATAACAACGATTTGCCGGTGGATATAAATGCGTCTTACAGATTTTTTACCAGACCTCATTGAGTTTTATATATCTACTAGCTGACCCAGCAAACTTCGTATCGCTTGACTTTAATGCTTTGACAGTAGCGCAGTATGTAGGATCTGATGTGAAACATTTCAAAATCAACAACTATTTATTATTAAAAAAATTATGTAATTAAAAAAATTCCAGAAGACCAAATTGTGAATCCAAACCATTCGCGCAATTCCTAGAACACACACAAAAAGTTTCATCAACATCGGTCCAGTCGTCTAGAAGGAGTTCAGTAAAAAACACACGAACACAAGAATTATATATATAAAGATTCGCAGAACAGTTCTATGCATACAAAATCACGAGCCACATTAGTAGATAATATCTCAGACGCACTTTGAATATGACATAGTATGATATAAAACTATTGAAAGTTAAACAAGCAATATATGTTTGTTTAAAACTCGCTCAGTAAATTGACATGTCAAATGCAAATAGCGAAATAAAAGTTACGTCCAGGGATTTGACGTCATTGGAACAAAAATATTTTATCTACTGGAACACATTTTATGAAAATCAGCTTTTACTTGCGGCTTTGTTTGCGTTTGTCATGAAAGTATACTATGTCACTTTTAGTACCGCCACGAATATTTCTACATAGCTTTACAGTGATTTGTTAAGTAATGTTTGGGTGAAATTGTAAAAAACAAACTTAGCATTTATCTGAACACATTGTAAAAACGTAACTGCATTTAAATGAAAAACTCCAAAATGTGTGCAAAATACTCCTAAACTAGTTAATCGAATGAATCTAATGGATGAACCCAAGGTTCTCTTAATATGTTTATTTTTACACACACTTTGTTGTAGTAAAAACTTGTACTAATCAGTGGATAAGTATATTGTATACATACATAGTGATGTATGTATACAATATACAGTGTATAGTGGATTAGTACAAGTGTTTACTACAAAAAAGTTTGTATGCAATGGAATTCCACCAAGTGCCGACGATAGCAAGTGTAGATTCTGTATATATTTATATTTATAAAAATAAACATATTTATTTTTTGGCATTAGACAATGATCATATACAAGTCCAATATCCAGCAGACGCTATAAAAGTTGTAGCTGCATCGCTGTATTTTGGCTCACCTATTGTTATACTAAATATGCAAGTCTATCAGTTACAGGGGGTAACTGGTAGACTTGCATAATTAGCATAATTAATAGTAGGTATTAGACCGAGTCCGCTGAGTTGAATAGACCATCTATATCTCTGCAAGGCAGCTCATACGAACACAGGTTCAAATATATCTCATTACTAACAAGACCACTGGTTATACAGGACTGTGCAGCAACTTGCCCGGATAAAGATCCACTGCCTAACCTATTAATGTCGCCATAATGACTCCGTCATGTTCCGGTCTGGTGGGTAGGATAGCTGGTAAACTTGCATAATAGACCTTCCATGACAGCCTCAGGACAGTTACGCACTTGTAACATTTTTAGTGTTTACAAACCACGTTTATCTCTTATAATCAGAAAAGCCGTGTATTGTTCGCTGACCTATGACATTGAAAAATCCTACAGACTAGAATGTAACACTGTCGTTATGCTGGCAGGAATAGATAAGGTGATAGTCCTTACTCCGGCAAGTTACTGCAAAATATCACCAAAATGACCTAAAAAGTATCTTAAAAACCAAAATGAGTCGCCAATATTCAAAATACTCCTTAACCTAATATGAACACATACATAATTTAGAACCTCAAAGCATTTCCCTCCTTTTTGTAAGTAGCGCGTAAAAAAACATGTAACACCGAGTTCTAAATACTGTATCATTTACAATAAAACTAGGGCAGTTGTCTGGCGTACTTTTTTCATGTTGCTTCAGAATTTCTCTTAGAAAAGAGCTTTGTCTATCCTCTTCAGTATTCATTTTTAGTTTTACAAGTTTTTATTTCAATAGTCCGAGAAAAAATATAAATTGTTTATATGAAAAAAAAGGTAATTTAAGCGATAAACAACAAAAAAACATTTCCATGCTATATAAAAAAAGTATCTTCAGGCCCATATCCCCGAAGAGGTAAAGAGGAAGTAAAGCCGTAAAAAGTGTAAACCAAACAAAAGTTTCATTCAAATACGTCCAGTAGTTCCGGAGATTAGCGCGTACAAACAGACAACCAAACGTACAGACAAACAGATTTTATAGAGTATCATTATAGAGCTGTGCACGCATATTCCGAGTCAAGTAGAGTCTTTCTACATGAGACCAAAGTGATGATGCCTTGAGACACGCGTTCATTTCATCTGCCGGTATACCCCGGTGAAGATTTTGCCGGAAATCACTAGCGAGTACAACAGCACCTCCCATCTGCACTTCATTGCTGACGATGTCCTGCAGGAGGAGAACATTGTGCACTTGTCCCACACGACTACTTAACATTGCTGTAAAAGAGCACCGCGATCGCTGCTTTTGCTAATATTACAAGTTGGGTTTCCTTCACTTGCAAGATTCAAAGGTAGTTTAAGTATCTTGTTAGCTCTCCGTCCACCATTTAGTAAAGTGGCAGTAATCCCCGACGATACCACAGTTAGGGCTATATTACGGTCTTGACGAACTCGAGCAAGCAATAAATTCAGATGGAATATTTTACCAGTGCCCCAGGTGCAGTGGTTGTACAGGCTCCTCTAACAGTAGAATATCTACTTTCCCTGTTTGTAGGCCAAGGCAATATCTTGCCGTCACATAAGCTATATGTTTCTTCGGTGTCTTTTCGTATACAAAAAAGAATTGTGTGGTTTTATGAAACCACGGTAAAAGTTAAACTTGATCTATAACTATAAACTATAGACGCCGCCATTTAGCCTCGGCTGCACTGACGTCACCGTCACGCGACATGCGACTCACAGACCAATAAATTGAGACGATGTTATATAAGTTTCACTTTGAAAAGATATCACACATTATATAAAGGATGTTTAATACCCAATGGAAAAGGGAATAACTGTGTATATGTGTCTGTCTGTAGCATCATAACTTTAAAGTAATAGACTGATTTTAATGCAATTTTTCTGTTTGAAAACTGTTATGATTTTGTTAGTACTTAACTGTATTACTGCTTACATGTAGGTTTTGTGGAGAGTTATTAATTTTTTTATTTTATTGTTACTATCCCGATATCTAAACGGTTCCAACATCTAATTTTTCTTTTTGAATACTAGCTTCCAGTAAATCCTTAATATGTGATGTTGACTTCAGTTCTAAAAATCTTAATTTGTCTTTTGGAATGTTTCTGTTACATTCGATACAGATTAAATAAGTAAACAGTCTAAAAACTTACATAAAAAATGTTTTCAATTTAAATTAGTTCCGCGAACGTAAAACATCGACATGTACCAGGGTTACAACAGCTTCATTAGTGTTAAGGAAGTTAATCCACTCAGTCACATTAGGGAACGGAACGCAACCGCACCGCACCTGCGACGACCGCAAACAAATTGAACGGCTCCGCTCACGCTCGCTAGATCTACCTCCAAATTCCTCTTACAAATGATAGCACGGATGCACAAATTTGACGCTGACTGCGGACTAGATTACGAAATAAATTTAGTAGTCGTCAGATATAATACGCTTTATGTGCAATATGTATGTACTCAAAACGGATTGTGAATTTAAAGTAAGATTAAGTAAAGTAAGTATATATATTTTTCTCTCTTATATATTAATCATAGATCTCAAAGGTGTGTCGTCTTGTGGTCAGGTTGATAGGCCGCCATATTATTTAAGTATTTTCATGCCCATATCCCCGAAAAAGTAGGCAGAGACACAACCAGAGCACCCACGATTAGCCGAAGACACTAAGTCTCACAATGTGATCGGTGGTAAGCCTGTCGCTAACCGGGCACATGTCTAATCGCGAGCAACACTTTTTTAATTAGAAAATTGGAAAAACCAAATTTCCTTTTTGTTGTCCAATCCGGGAATCGAACCCAGGACGTCATAAAATCAAATCCAACACTTGGACCGCTAGACCACAGAGTTGATTTATTTTATTGAATAATGTACCCTACCCTCAGGACCTGAACAAGATACTGGTACTATGGAGGTAGGAATAGGTACGGCAGTTGACTGGGATCCACCGCTATACCAGAAAAATTGGTGCACATCACTCAACCACCAATATTTATTAACGACCATGGTAATGAGCATTCAAACCTCAACTCACCTCTTACAAGCTTCCAAGCAGAGAGAAATATGGTCTTTTCTACAAAATAAACTCGGACTTAAACGGAACAAGATTAATTTTAACTCAAAATTATTCTACATTTGGAAAAAAGCTATACGTGGTCGCACAGAATAATGTATGTAAGCTTAAAGTACGTAGTTTTGTTGCACGTGTTGTGTATACAAATTTCAATGCAATTGTTATTTTTGCTTAAAATGTTAAAATAAGTGCGGAAGATAGTTTCGAGTCATTTTCAGTTTTTAACTCGCAACGATAAAGAGAGATGCTAGAAATTTGACGTGTTTGTGCTTATGTGTGTGTTTGTGTATTACTGTGAAATCATATCCAAATTCCTAAATGAATGGACCGATTTTCATTCAGATATTGTGTTTAAAACCAAACGAGATCGAGATTGTCTTAGCTACATTAAGGATAGTTATTGTTGTAGGTTATTTAAAAAATGTGATTAAATTTTTCTTACACTTTTATTTAATTTGTATGTAGCAAAAACACAGTAGTAAAATACACTTTCACTATTTCACCAATCATGTTATTTATAAATGAAAGAGTATCATTTCATCTTAAATTTCAGACAATTTGACACATTCATATGATTTCTATTTATTTTCTGAAGTATTTATATTTGTGTGGGTATATGCATCTGCATTCATAAATTTATGTCTGAAGGTACGGTAGTGCTCGAGCCAAGACAAGCACAGAGAAGTTTGGCAAAAACTTAACTTAATTAATTTTACAATTTCATTAATCTGTTTGGCTCGGACGATTTGTAGCTGCAAGAACTAATGTATCACAGTGGAAGATATAACAGCAAGTACCTATATTTTCCATCTTACGCTCGTGTGTCAGTAGTGAATCGGCTATGACGTATAGTTTGATAAAGATAAGGTCAACATTTTAGATGGAAATTGCGAAGCTAATAAGAGAAAAGGACAAAAAAATATTAAAGCTATAGGAATGTGTTATCTAATTACGTAGCATGTTCATAGCACGTGCTAACTTTGACCTCTAAAACCTTTTCTTCTAAGAAGTGTTTATGTGTTGTGTACTAAACTAATATTTGCCGGGTTTCTTGGATAAGATATACTATTCCACTTATTGACAGGTAATATTGTTATCTTCTGTGTGTTTCTCAAACCTGTTGAATGTGCATGTAAAATTAGGTGAAAATCGGTTAAGCCGTTTCGGAAGAGTACGGCAACTAACAATGTGACAAGAGAATTTTATATATAGGATCCAACTCGCTATAAAAGCCAAGCGTATGTTTTGTGAAAGTATGATTTTTAATTGAAATCAAAATATGTTTTTAACACATTTGGTGAAAACAATAGTTGCGCAGAACATGTTAAAAAAGCGAAACTAAAGTCTTTTTTAATCTCCAAGATTCACAGACGCACTCCGACATGTCAATTTACATTTAATTAGTTATTAGGTCGTTTTAAGGACTGATTAAAAAATAATTGTCGTTTCTAAGTATAACTTTAAATTAGTAAATGTAAATATCAACTTACAATAACGTGACTTAAAAAAGAAGAAATTTGTCCAATGGGTGTCGTTAATGATACCTGATTTATTTTTGTAATATTGGCCTGTCATACCAATTGTTTAAAACAAAAATTCATGTCGATTTTTAAATAAGAAAACAAGATTTTTGATACTGCAACCCCAAAAATTATTAGAAATGACAATTAATTTAAAAGTTTAAACAAGTGTCAAAACAAAGGAGGAAGTGATAAAAATATTTTCGACTCTAGTATATTTTTAAGTGCTGGTAGCTATGATAGGTTCGGATCTTAGACTAATTGCTAGATTTCAATTAATGAAAAAAACCTTATTAACATTACTCTAGCAGACCTATCTCTAACTGTCGTTAGCTTATCGATATCGGTCAGTGGGATATTGGTTTAAAATCTCGACCATAATATAGCGACGTACTTTTAGTGAAATCTACAGTGTTCATATAGCGACGATAATGTGTTACAATCTAGAGAGTCCTCTGTTTATCTTATAACATAAAAAAATTACAACTTTTACCCTCGAATATTGACGAGACAATAAGCTGTGATGAAAACCTCCAGATCATGTGACGCTAAGTCATAAAAGTCCGCTAACATTTATGGCGACGAAGTTAATGGCGTGTCGCTTCAACTTATAAAAAAAAGACATTCATAACATGTGTTTTCTTGGGAAAAGATAAGTAACATTCATAAAAAAATCTGACATTATAACAGTCCGAGATCCATTAACAGCCAGACCTTCGTCACTGTCAACAGACTTCTTAAATAGGAGGATTTTTTCAATTCGACTGTATCTATAATTGTGCATGTGTAGACCGCCTATATTTGATCAAGATTCGACAAGTGGGTTTAATAGTTTTATACATTTTATCGTATGCGCTTGGTGGGATATATTCTTGACACAATATATACTGCGTTTTAAATATGTAAAATTTGTAAATTTCTTCTAAACGAACCTTACTCCACCTTCACTGGACTACTAACATAATGATACTCTATGCCGGCCCCGTAAGAGACTTGGCATGAAGATGGCGTGTAGATGCCAGATATGTTTTCTCAATACTCATAAGCTCTTCAAGAACATCTGCTTTTTTCAATCTGACGTCGTTCTGAACTATGTTAAAGTAAGGGTGTAATATAATATGCACGCTACGATTAACATTTTACAACCTGTGCCAATAATGTAGGCTACCTTTTGAATAATTGATAGCAGTAGCTAAAAAGTTATTCATTGGCATCAACATTAATTTTTTTTTACTTTCTAATGTAAACTAGCCTCAGGTCCCGGATTTGATACGTTTAAGGGTAAACAAAAACACATTTACCCCATGTTTATACTCCATAAAAACTTTAACATATTCTTAGGTTTTTCCTAAATACGTATATTGTGAAGATTTTATGTATTCAGTGGTCAAATCGGAACTATATAGCTGTTTAGTGATACGTATATCTGCTGCAAGCTTCTGAAGTGCAAGCACCAAAAAATTCAACAAGTGCAGTATCTTATTAATACTATCTATGGTGAAATTCCTATTCAGAAACAATGGTACTTTATTTTTCTGAGAACACAGAGGCACTACATCAATTCACACAAAATCATAAGCGTTTAAATAAAGAAACACGGTGTTATTCCTAAATAAAATAAACATTTAAATCAAGAGCAGAGTGCACAGTGTTCCATTTCTAAATAAAACTAAACCAAAAATTGTAGCGACTGTGTGAAGTCGTAAATCAAGCTTGGGAATTCCGTACCCACCGCAACTTGCGGTCGACAAAATACACGCAGCCATGTTTAGCAAATGATACGATAAATTACTGTCGACTACAATTTAATACAACAAACTAGCGGATGGAGGGAAAATGGTGCTGAAAGTTGGCCTAAGGGACCACTTTGTGTAAAATTTAAATTAAGATTTATAGATTGTGACCACTCAGTAAGTGCTTTAATGGTCCACTTGAAACTACAATGGCTTAACGTTTTGATTAGGAGGGAGCTTAAACCAAGACGAAATATAGTGTTGAGCCTGACAACCGGGCCCATATCTGATCCCGAAAAACGTTACTATTTATTAGATATTTTATCAAACGTATTTTTTGGCTCCCCGACCTGGAGGTCGAACCCGAGACTTGTAAAGAACAACACAAAATCACTAGACTGCAAAAGCGCTAAATCAATTTATACAAAACCGTAAGTGTTTAAATAAAGAATAGTTGAGTAGTCAAGCTTCGGAAATCTAAATGTATTTTAAAGACATCTATTAAGAGTTTTTAATGCATAATTTAATCATTTCGCTTAAATTTAGATTAGGTCAGCCAATTTAAAAATAAAAGTAAAAAGTGTGAAAAGAGTAAAAAGTGGAAAGCCGAGGCGCATAATTGAAATAGTAGTAATACAGTGCTATATTCCTAAATAAATAAAAAACAAAACATTTTAATGATAGCAAAGTGTACAGTGTTTTATTTCTAAATAAAACTAAACCAAAAATGGTAGCGACTGTGTGAAGTCGTAAATCAAGCTTAGGGATTCCGTACCCACCGCAACTTGCGGTCCACAAAATACACGCGGCTATGTTTAGCAAATGATACGATAAATTACTGTCGACTACAATTTAATACAACAAACTAGCGGATGGAGGGAAAATGGTGCTAAAAGTTGGCCTAAGGGACCACTTTGTGTAAAATTTAAATTAAGATTTATAGATTGTGACCACTCAGTAAGTGCTTTAATGGTCCACTTGAAACTACAACGGCTTAACGTTTTGATTTACGGCATGTTCGTAGGCCATCTTAATTTCTAAAGAGACCCTGATGGTTATTTTATTGCGCGCTCACTTAACTAATTTTGAGTTATCGCTATCTTCTTTCAACAATAGAAGTAGAAAGAAACAAAACATATTCAATGCTGTCAGATTAGTTTGTAAATTACTTTTAATATATCACGAGTTGACATTTTCAGACTAACCTGATATGTCTGAAATGTTTCTTCGCTTTTTTTTGTTTTATTCGAAAAATGTAGCACACACTTAATCAGTTAAGTTGGTGATCGACAGAATAACCACCACAGGGGTTTGTGCTCCTTGAATTTAATTGAATGTATTTTTTACAAGTTTTTATATAATGAGAGCACTAATTTTAAATAGACATTGCTATTTTTTGTTTGAAAACAATGATTTATCTGTTATTTTATTTAAATGTTCTCGAAATCGTTCTTTTAATTGTTTTATTTTATCGCTCGATTATTATTCCAGATTAGTGTCAAGAGTCTCCAAAACCGGCGTTTTTGTTTAAAAAGGGTTATTAATAAACGTGGAGGAAGGCATGTACGTTTGTAAAGATTGTGACATATGGCATTCGATACTCCCTGCCAACTCCATAAATTGGCGTGAAGATATGTATGTATATGTCTGTATTTCATGCTACTACTTTTTATCCCATTTGCAAGCTAAGGATTGAAACTGTTTTTGTTCAGTAATATTTACGGAAAAACATATCAATATAGCAGAAGCGAAAGGTTTTAGCTTAGTACGTCAATGATTTAGATCAAATTCTCCATTACCTTTCCCCATCCAGTTTAATTATTATATTAGCTACACTGACTGAATAAACCAATCAGAGGTCAGAGAGAAGTCTACAGTTGCCATAGTGACAATTTTAAGAGTTGTCATTATTACTAGGGTAGCCTTTAAACTGGTGCAAAAGGCTTATTATTACGGGCACATAACAAAAAAAGCAGCTTTAACATATAAGCAATGTCCATAGAAACCTATCACTTACCATCAGAGCGGTGGTTTTATCCACTACTATTAAAAAAAGGATCTTAACGAGCGTACCCCGAAGAGGTACAATCAGGATACACACGATTAAGTCCTACAATGTGATGGAAAGCCTGTCGTCAATTTTGCAGGTGCGGGATTGGTAAGGTTAACCAATCCCGGAAAACGTACCTAAATTTATAATTAGTAAATTGAAAAAAACTATTTATATTGTCTGACTCACTTGGGATCAAAAGTCTAGATAAAGAAGAACCCTTTGAAGTCTAGATAAACTCCGGACAGCTAAACCAGAGAGGCGATCTCTTATTATATAAAAATATACATTTCCGTTATTGTGAGCCCACGCTGCACCAACTACGTATATATATTTCAATTTGATTACTGCCTTTTGCTCGCTACGTTTGACCACAGTAAAATGTTAGAGCACAGCGATGTGCTGTCATAATTAGGAGTGTGTAATATAGGGTTTTTAAGATATCGAATCGAAACTATATATTGATATCCGGTATCGGATTCCGAAACTATATATTTTCTGAAACTATATATTG
>NJDD01002849.1:627929-659486 GCA_002245505.1 Calephelis nemesis
GCACTTTATTACTTGGGGTGGATCCCTTTATCTTCTTCCTTGGGGTTGCATTATTTGAAGGTGAACATATAGCCAATTGCTTCAAAACTGAGATATTCTTACTTTGCTCCTCATTCTCCCTCCGCAGCGAATTATTTTCCAAAATCAAGTTTTCTATCTCACGGTGTGCACTTTCTAACTGACATTTTAATACATTAATTTCTTCTTGCAAATCTTTCTGGTTATCACTTAAAGAAGATAAGTCTGGCAAGCTCCTCGCCAAGTAGAAGTTTCGAATGTATTTACCGATTCTGTTGACATTGCACGGTTCTTTTTCCTTAGAGTAATGTTGTTGAAGTCGATGTTTCCAAATTCAGTATTTCCATAGGATGAATTCATTTTAATAATATGTTGGATATACTTACTTAAAATAAACTAATATTTCAAAATAGCTCCAAGATTTCAAAAGAAAATTTAATTTTTTCAAAGGATTAAGTAACGGCCGGTTGGATAATTTTAAACTTTTGAAATATTCACTTTTTAACACTTTGCACTAAGATTTGTGTTTATTACTATAATTATGATCGATTAAACTTTAGGTATTCACTATTAAATTATATAAATACACTATTTTTTAATAAATTAAATTAAAATTAATACAGCTGATTGATTTCGATATTGACAGCTCGAGTGTTGCTCGAGTGTGATTAACATTTAGATGTGTGTATGTCCGGGTTCTGGGTTTTTACTAAATTTATTCTTGTATCTATTTTAGTATTTCTATGTATTTGTATCGTTAACTAACACCCATAGCACAAGCATATAGTTTGCTTACTTTGGGGTTAGATCCAATTTGTGTAACTGGTCTACGGATATTTATTTATTACTTAAGTTTTATGTCTTGATTTAGTTCTAATGTCAGTATTTTTGTTGAAAAAAACTACATGTTACGTTCGCTTATTAATTCTTTTTATATTCTGAAATGTTTTTCATTATCCAAATAATGATCTGGAAATAAAAAAAAATCAACAACTCCTCATTATACCTACTACGAATAGCCAATGGTGGTGATTCTGCTGTGCACAAACTATACTTAATTTAGATGCATGCTATCTTTTTCAAATGAAACAGAAACATAAGAGAAAGAGCATTTTTGAAATGTCAAATTAGTCCGATAATGTTAATGTGCATCGTTTTTAATCAACAATTTTCGAGGAATACAATAAACCCCCGTGTTGGTCCGGGCTCATTTGTGGAATAGACCATCTGCCTTCCTTGCCAGGCAGCTCGTATAAGGCGAGCATAGGCTTACCATCACTAACACCGTGACATCCGGCTAGGTGGTAGAGTTTGGCAGCGCCTCGCTCGGATTGGTACCACCGCCTTACCTATTCCTGCCGCCATAACGTCATTACGTGTTCCGGTGTAATTGCTTTAGAAAGCCCCAGATACACACCCACACACACTCGCACACATACACACACACACACACACACTCACACACGTCAAACTTAAAACACTCATTTTTTGGTTGCAAGCTAAAAATTAAATATTATGTTTTAAAAATACCTGTTTTTAAAATACGACATATGGCCGCTGTTTCAGCCTTTCTTTATTATGCCCCACATGGTTCGGGCTAATCTTGTTCATTGTTTATTCCGCTGGTAAATTGCCAAATAACTCGGTTTTGTGGTTAGCCAGCGATTGAATAAATATACTCTTAGTTAACGATTTTGTGATTTTAAAGGATTTGTAAGCTTTAACAGTTTTGTTAATAAATACTCTACGTGTACCTGTCTATATTTATGATAAAATTTTACAAGAGTGAGTTTTGTACTTTGAAGATAATATCAAAAATATGATGTGACTAAAAAGAATTAGCAGAACACATTTTTTGCATTTTAAAATTTTATGTTTGTATTGTAAAGTACGCCAGCGTTGCATTGGCGAGTATTTTGAGGCTTGTTACCTTGAATGTTACAATAAAATTATTGATGAGTTAGAATCAGATTCTCGTAACGTAATAACTCAACTTCCAAAAGCTTAACAAAAAGAAAATTTGGTTTTATTCCCGTTTATAACAGTCGTCAAAAAATATAAGACTGCCTTAACAGAAAAACCCCTAAAGTTGCCGCCGAATCACGATGATCCAAATTGTTACTATAATTTGGTTGATTGAAGATATGAATTAAAAAAAAATCATTGAGCTCACTTACTTGAAAAATACATATTTCATGATTTTGCATACAATAACCAGTTTCTATATTTTTTCACATCATATGAATGAAATAATCTGAAATCTCGACGTGGTAGCTATTGAAATAGATGGACCCGATTTTTGTAGTTAGACAGCGCTATATTAATAGAGATGTTTGCTATGTAACCAGATAATTTCGTTGATTTCTAAGTAAACTCACGTTTCAAATATAAGTAATAAACCGCAGCAAACACTGCAAAAACTAACTATTTCATGATGTAACCAATTACGTAATTTGAAGATAATTTTTTCGAAAGATAGAATGTGATGTTGATCAAATATGTTTGGAACCGAAATGGTCAGAAACATATTTGATCAACATGCTAAATAGTTGCATCCTAGTAGTAATTAATGAGATCGTCAACATAAATAAATTAATATAAATGTGTTGTCGTGGGACACAACGTACAAACGTAGTTCCTTCGACTAATGTAGAATCGACACAATTCATGAGTATATACTATGCATTTGCGGGGTGGACTAAGGGAGAAAGAGATTATAAAAAAAGAAATATAAATAAAAATGTATTTAAAAGAAAAAAAATATACACTACTCGCTTGTGTATATAACTGTCGCGCTGCGCACGTCTCATTTAACGGTTTTATTCCAACCATTTTTCCTTACGGTTTTTACAGTTTGGTTTGGTTTGGTTTTTTTCAGTTTGGTCTTTATTCCAAAAAATATACCTAATTAAGTAGAACCCGAAAAGTATTAGCAAGATCGTTGTACTCTACCTTAGAATAATTTATTTCAATTTTTTTCCAAAAAAAGAACCATCAAAATCGGTTGGCTATTGACGGAGTAATCGCGTAACAAACATACAAAAAAACGTGCAGTCGAATTAAGAACTACATCTTTTTGTAAATAGCTAAAATAGAAAAGTGATATAACGTCTATTAAAGAATCTCTTAAAAACCTTTGCTTTTAAAATTGTATTAAAATTACGTATATTTAACATCGAACTAGGGATTTTATCATGAAGATATTTGAAAGAGAAAAATCCAATACCGTTGTGAATCGGATGAATATTGATGAATATAGTAATGTAATGTAATCGCTAATGAAACACATTAGCGACACAGAACCAAGCGATAACTCACTACATATAAAAAGGCTTTTGAAATCAAACTTTATAGTAAACTAGCCGTTCTCTGCAGCTTTGTTTGCGTGTTTGAATTTTTTGTATTTATATTGAAACGAAAAACTAAATCCCATGCTTTTGATTTCTAGCACTCACATTGAAAAAAAAGATGGTCTTACCATTTTTTAATACTTTAGTATATTCATGTCCGTATCACAAAACAGGTAGTGAGAGGTCTAACCATTAAACCACAAGGTGGCAAACCTATAACGAAGCGGATACATATCCACTCCAGGACATTGTTGGTTTTATAAGAAACTCAGATATATAACATACTATAATAAAATTAAAACTAAAAGATAATAAAACACATTTTTTGTTTGTTCGATCCAGGAATGGAGCCTGTCTCCTCATGAAATCCAACAGCGGACTGCTAGACCACAGGAGCATTTTTATATCGAAGATGCTGCCGTCCAGATGTAAAAGACAGCTATCGGCTTCGCCAGTCGACATCATACCTGTTACCTACAGGTGTGTTACCTATATTACAGTTGGCAACTTAAGCCAAAATAGCGAGCACTGAAAAGTAGCATCTGAAATTTATAAGGCGCTTTGTATCTACCCAGTAACTACTAATGGAATACTACAGTTATCTAAATCACATTATTTTATGAACCAGCGATGTAATCTTCACATCCCTCAGCCACTAACTCTTCTATTTATAATAACGGAAGGCAAACAATCAGACGGATTTCTGATGGCAAGAAATTCACGACGCCTAGAGACACCAAAGGTGTGTTGCCAACCTGTGGCCGGCATGTAAGGCCTCGAGCAAAAGTAAGTTTACCGACTACCTTACCCCCCAAACCGGAACACGTCAACGGTAAACATTGGACGTTATGACGGCAGGAATAGGTGAGGAAGGCGAGTTGCTGCAAAACTCTGCCACCTAGTCAGATGTCACACACTAGGTGACGGTAAGTCTACGCTCGCCAGTTAAGAGCTGCCTGACAGGAAAGCAGATGGACTATTCAGCAAAGGAGCGGACCAACACGGAGAAAATAATTCATACTAAGTTAAATTCTAAAATTCAAACTTTATCACATTTCAGCACTTAGAATTTATAGCCAACGATCCAAGGTGAAAATGACCAACCTCGACAAGTGTGGACAGTTTAATTACAAGTAATAGTACTCACGCTTGAACTCGGTCGCCGGCCTATTTCTATGCAAATGTGCTTGCATATAAGTACATTTTGAATACACTAAGGTAGCTGAAATAGGCTGCGCATCGCCACAAATGTTCTACGTATTGTATAAGGCCAGGCACACACATTCGGAATTTTGTTACGGAAATCCGTTTCGAAAAAATTCGAACGCAACAAATCCAAACAAATTTATGGAACTGCCACACACGTCTGATTTTACCGTGTGTAATTTGAGTGGATTTGCATAGGACACCATTTTGTTTCAAAATTTCAAAAAAATAATTTGAAACCCAGAGAATCCATATAAATCATTTGCCTGCCACACACAATTAGAAATTCTCAGTGTCGAATTACCCATATGGGCCTCTTTCATGGATTTGGTATGAATAGTAGCAATGTTGCCAAGTTAGCCATGGTTGCCCATTGCAGGCCACAGTTTAGATTGAGTTAGCCAAACATATGAAAATGGTGGCAACTTCAGCTATTTTGCAATTTTATAAAAAATAATTTAACATGTAATTTACATATATATTATTTCTAATGCCTGTGTAAATTTTATTTCGAAATTTTGAAACGTGATTCCGTAAAGGGATTTCGCATGTGTGTGGTAGACTTAAATTTATACATTCATAGGTTTACAAATGAGTGGAAATATATTTTTAAGTTGGACATTAAATTTGGAAAGGTACAAGCGACTAATAACAGGCAGCAAAACACATTTTTAGAAGTTTTGTATGTCTAGCTGTATCATGACCGTGACTCACGTCAAATCTAATGAACCGATTGTACCTAAATTTAGCTAGTACGTATTATATGTTTTGAGAGATGTTATAAATAAAAAAAAATAATAATAAATAAATATACCCCAGGGCAACTTACACAAATTGAATCTAACAACCAAAGTAAGCAAATTATATGCTTGTGTTATAGGTGTTAGTCAACGATTCTAATCCATAGAAATACTTAAATATATCAATCACATCATTCACTCATATGCCTGCCCTCTTCGGGAATCGAGCCCGAGCCTCGCGGTAAGTTGATGAATTGTAATAAATGATGATTATGATTATGATTATGATTATGTAGTTAGGCGTGTAAGCTAGCCACTCGACCAACGAGGCGGTCAAATAAAGTAACTTTTATTCAGCTCACCAAAAAGGGTTCCCATGGAAGAGGGCTAAATGTGGATTCATTAAAGTTTACTTCGATTAGATTGTTTGTTTTTTTTTTATTTGTAGCATGTGATACAGACTATCCCGTAATTTTTCCCAAGTCATATAATTTTTGTTGTTCAAAAACCACAGGGAGGATAAAGTAGTCGAAAGTTTCAGTTTCGGTTTCGGTTTAACTCTCAGCCATTAATTAAATCTTGTTTCAGCTCGTATTTCGGTTTTGGCATAAAAGTAACCAAAGCTTTCGGCTTCCAGGAATCTCCTGTGTTTTTAAATTGTTATGCCGCTAACTAGTACTGCCCTAAATAGTTACTTCTGTTTTTTAAAAAAAGGTTTTTTAAGATATTGGATGGCAAACAAGCAGACGGATTTCCTGATGGTAAGAAATTTCCGCCGCCTAGAGACACCAAATGTGGTAATAGTGCAATGCCAACCTGAGGCCGGGATGTTTTTTTTTTAAGTAATCATGACCTACCTTTGGAAAAACAAATCAAGCATCTTTTCAAGTTCTAATTTATGAATGTTTTGGAAATTACGGAACAGAAAAAAACTTTTACTTTTCCAAAACAACTGTTTTAGCAAACTTTTAAATATCATCTGGTCAACTCAACGAGTCAGGCAGTATTAAAGGAGTAATGGTGAATTAAAAAATTTAAGTCTTCTGTGGTTTAGTGGTTTGAATGATAAGAGTTCGATTTTCAGGTCGGGCAGCTCAAACTAGGTTCAATTTTCTAATAAAAATATTATTTCATATTTCTCTTTTTGTTTTTACCTTTCTATACTATTTAAAACAAATTTAAAGCATAAGTTATTTTCCGTATGGGTAGTTACTACTAATAATTGCGATGTATTTGCAGCAAGAACAATGAGAAACCGCAAGCAATTGGAAAGCAAATTGAGAGCGATGGATTTGTATTAGCTGTTCCAGCTGAAACGGAATATGAGAAATACGAGAATCAATTGTTCGGTTAGATCTTGGTGAGATTGAGTACAGAGAGGTTTGCTAGGATGAATTCAAACGCTATTTAATTAAGTTTTATGCAGTGACAAAATACATTTTGTGGTTTAATACATACTAGCGACACTCCCCGGCTTTGCACGAATATAAAATGTACATATAAACCTACCTGATTAGTCACTATATACATTAAAGTGGTAGTTTATAACTATTATATTATTTAAAATTGTTTGTGAGTTATAATTCAAATTGTAATAAGAATAAAACTATTTGTTGTATGAACATTAAAACATTGTGTATATAATTAAATAGTCACTTAAAAATGTTAAAATATTTGCACACCACAATGTGGTAGAATATGTTGGAAAGCTTAAATAATTTTGTAACAACTTCAACACGCATATTCCGCAAATAACCATATTTTCTTTCTTTCTTTCGTTCTTTAAGCATACAAAGGGACGTAGGGACGGAGGAAACGACTTTGTTTTATACTATATAGTGATGATATCTTGATATCGAAGTTATATTCACGCTCGATTCTTTTCAGGCTAGGCAGAGATTACGATTGCCAAGGATTGGGATCTTTTATATTATTTTATATTCATTAACTTCGATAAAACAGATACACTATGCTAATAGAAAAACATAGGTGTCCGACGACATTTAGGTTGATATTTCACGACCAAATTGCTCGCGTGTTATCCGAAGGTGGTCGCAAAAGTCTGCAAAATATAAAAGCGTAATAAAGCGTTAGGAAGGCTTATTTCACATGTACCATAATGACAATTACAACCAAGACCGCAAGCAAAACCACATGGTCGGGTGCCATTTCGTATTGAAAATGAAAAGAGATTGACTTAAAAGAGTTTTTTTTTATAGAGTGATTGTTCGGTTACTGATCTACGGCCATTTTTAATAATCTATCTAAGATATATCCGTCAAATACATTCGGAATTCCGTTTTAAGTGTATGTGGCGGACCACAGGTCTACTGTAGATCAGTTACCAGGCAACTCCTGTTATTTTACTATACTTATTAATAATAATATTGAACTCAAGTTCCTTACCGCAGGCTTAGAGAAAATAGGGATTTTTCTACGCGACCGAGCTATAAAAAATGAGAGAGTAAAAGCATAAGACAAAGTCCGTGGAAAAAAACTGTTAAATGAGACGTGCGCAGGCGCGATAGTCGTATACACAAGCGAGTAGTGAATAATACCTTTCTCTTTCTCCCTCTTTATTTTCGTTCTCTCATCCCTTCTCTCTCTCTTACCACTCCAGCCCGCCAATGCATAGTATATACTCATGAATTGTGCCGATTTTACATTAGCCAAAGCATATTATTTTTATGACAATATTTCAGTAGGACTATCTTTACGTGCAGATAGGTAACTGAACTCAGTTTTACACGATATATTTTGCTGTCAGATGAGGATGATTAACAAAAAAAAATATCAGTCATTGTCTTATATATTAGTTTATAAGTAAGTCGATTCAGTGACTGCGGTAAAAATGAAAGCGAAACCTATTGTGTAATATTCCGCTAACGATCAATTTCAGTAACATAACTACGGATAGAGATAAGCCTAAAAGACTTTTGTTGCTGAGATTTTAAGTATTATTATTAAATAGCAATGGTTGTCTGGTTAATGCTCTAAAGTAGACATATCTCTTATCTTAGATAGGTGATTGAAATAGGACTCAGACTACAAAATACTTAACTTGACTCTCCCCGTGTTGGTCCGGGATCCTTTGCAGAATGGATCATCTGCCATCCTGCCAGGCACCTCGTAAAAGGCGAGCATAGGCTTACCGTCACTAACACCTCGACATCTAATTAGGTTTTGCAGCGACTGACCCGGATTGGTACCACCGCCTTACCTATTCCTGCCGCCATAACTTCATGACGCGTTCTGGTTTGGAGGGTAAGGTAACCAGTGTTAAAGACTCAGAAAATGAAACATATTTATGATCTAAAACATATATTCAACTCACATTATCACTACTGAACATTTTAGGCTTACCTTAGCACACTTAATTAGACACTGTCTTACACATTACATAAATGTTAGGTCCTTAGTCCTAAGGCCCCAATCTGTAAGACCCTTTCTGCTTCACGATCCAACACGTAATGGCCGCCTCCGATATAGATCACTTATATTTATAGGTATCAACTCGTTATGACAGCGGTGTTGCCATTATGACAATTCATGTTTCTAACAGTCGGCCTTTCCTGACATATTTCCTGTCCCAGGAAAATAGTTACTACTTACACTAAATTAAATAATTGACATTTAATGTCATTAGCAACAATTTCGACTAATTTAATTGATACATATTTTAAACATTACATGAACTTATATTTTCCAGTGCACCGATAACTACTATTACATTTTTTTAAAAAAAATTCAGATTTTCATTATTATACATTAGATTTAAAGGATAACTCAAGATTTAAACAGTTCCTACAAAATAATTTGTAAAAAGTCACATCTTGCATTGTTTGGCTTTTCAGTACCATAACGAGATTTATTAATCTTAATCTAACTTGATCCCAGATTTAACAAAAACAAAATTATATTACTAACTGCAACGTCAAAGTAGATATAAAGCCCTTCCAAATAGTATGTACAATAGATATTTCTAAAAGCAGAACAGTTACAGGTACTTACTTACTAATTACATTTTTGCATCATAACCGTAACCCTGTTCACAATACAATATAAAATAACCAATAAAAGAAGTACATTTTAATTTCTTTTTGTGTATTCAACAGATCGAGTTAGTGGTTTTACATGTTATATATACAACCTAACAGACTACACACACAGTCAGTTTTACTGTGTATTTATGAGGTATGATTTAATTAAACAACTAAAGTTAAAAGTACTTCAAAAGTTAACTTTATGCTTTAATTCATCAATTTTGAATTCAGTAGACTTAAATAGAACTACTAGTTTACAGCAGTTTCTTAAAAAATACCTACCACCTTGACAAAATACATAACATTGTGCGTTTGCACATAGCGAGGAATTTCATTATGCACTCTGATAAAGCATCTTTACTAAAGAGCTCATTTTTACAGTCTATAAATATTACATTTATATGTGAATAAAACTATGCAATGTAGGAACCCCTCGCATTATTTATGTATTTAGATTATTCTTCGATACCTTATTTTTAGATTTAAAGTAGATGTTAATTAACGTTGTAATAATGTTTTACATTTACAATGAATATTTCTTGATATCATCACACACTAAATGAACCATAGTCATCTCATTTTCTTTTAAGTTTGAACACTCGTGACTAGTTTATCTAACAAATATTTATTTAATTATAATGTAATCCATGAGAACTAAATTAAGGTTCAATATAAAAAGTATAGATGAGGTTTTAACTACTAAAAACAAAACAAAATTTCAATAGTACCTTAGCGATTTCCAAAAAATTTTACATTTTGAATACAAAAATTATGTTACATCTACAATGATCCCTCAAGAGAACGTAAAATACATAAAACATGTTAACCAAACATGAAAATATTCTAACAATTTTTCTTTCTTTACTTTGTACATACTGCATACATAAGATGTGCAAAATTACCGATACAATTTTACATAGCCAATAAAAGTTTTCCATTTTAGGAACTTACATGCTATATTGCATTTAACAACATTTCAGCACACAGCTATCTATGTAAGAATAGTATTCTTTTGAAAATAAACTGAAACACATTTTTATTATCCGATATTATCCGAGGGTGGTGTCAAGAGTCTCCGAAACCGGCGTGTTTGTATGAAAAGGGTAATGAATGTGAAGGAAGCAAGACAGGTTTGTCAGGATCGTGAGGTCTGGCAATCGATACTCTCTGCCTACCCCGTAAGGGACTTGGCGTGAAGATATGTATGTACATTTTTCTCGAAAACCTAATCATCTGATTTTTAACAGCAACAAACGACCAATTGTAACGTAAAATGCATGGTCAGTATTGAAAAATGTAGACATCGCCTTCTGATTTCACAACAACTACCAGGATGGCAAATTTATAAATCTCAGTTGTCACAACAGTGGCCACAACTAATATTATATGTTTACCAACATATTTTGTTGGTGTTAAAACTTAATGCGAAACAGTCAGTGGTACCTGCTGGTAAGTATGTGGAATAAACTTAGCAAATGTATGGTTAATGCAGTTCAAACCCTTTGTTTCATTTGCCTTTATTTGCTGTTATACCTGCACTTTGTGACATTTGGGGAATTAAGACTGCCACGTATATAAACTATCTATCTAAACTGGAATACTATAATTTTAACCGTGGATGTTACGATAGTGGAATAACTGTATAGAACTGTATTTCCTTCAATAATCCTCATCACCATCATCATCTGCAACTGGAAGACGTCCACTGGGTGGGAGGTCATCGAACACTACATCCTCCGGTGCGGGGCCGCCACTCGAGAACATTTCTTCCCTAGTGGTTGTCAGTTCTGCGAGCGATGTGGCCTGCCCATTGCCACTTCAGCTTGCTGACTATCTGGACTATGTCGGTTACTATCGTTCTCTTGCGGATCACCGAATTATGGATCATATCTCGCAGAGAAACATCGAGCATAGCGCTCCCCCTAGCACGCTGAGCGACTCTGAGCTTATATAAGAGGCCACATTTAGCGGCCAAGTCTCAGTTTCGTATGTCATCATCGGTAACACACACTGGTGGAAGACTTTCGACTTTAAGCTCTGCGCTAATGTGGACAAGAAGATACCCTTTAACTTCCCGAGCGCTGGCCACCCGAGTCGGATTCGGCGGTCGATCTCTTTCTTGAAGTTGGATCTACCTAACTGAATAGTGTGACCTAGGTATACATACTGATCGACAACTTCAAGAACTGAGTTCCCAACGTGAACTGGTATAGGTGCTACATGAACGTTGAACATGACTGTCGTCTTGTCCAAGTTTATCCTAAGACCCACCTGTTGCGAAACTCTATCGAGGTCATCGAGCATCTTGCTAACGTCTTCCAGTGCATATTTCCTTCAATATTGAATACTTAATAATCACAAGTCATGTGTCTATAGTTGTCGGCATCACAACTTTTGTTTCCTTTTGATATGATTTTTTTTTAAATTATGAAAATTCTCAACAAAAATTCACAAATGACCTGATTCAGATCCAGAATAAGTGCTAGAAGACGAACTTTAATAAATTCTAGAAACCTCCTGCATAAAAACAGTTATTCCTATTGTTCTTTTTTTAACTACTCTTATTATCTAGTAGTTTTCCATAACGCTCCCTATCAATTTGAAGATAACCACACTTGAAATGATTTTTAAAATAGCTCTTTAACTTTCATCCAATACACCTTATTCAATACTTGATGTTAATTAACATGTTACACTTTAGCCAACCGGTATCACACCAAGGAGCTTTATTAAGGCTCCACAGTTAAAGGTAAATAGACCTATTTAGTTTTAACGTTAAGTATTTGGTTGTTATTCGCTGATTCTGACTGACACCGTATGCAGACGCTCTTTAGCACCATCTATACTTAAAGTTAAATCAAGTTTCGATTTATCTTATATTAGCTTCCAATCGCGGCTTCACACGATCGCTAAAACTTTTTTTTGAAATTGCAGCCGTTTACAGTAAAACTCTATGAAATTTCATCTAAATCCGATCAGTATATTTTAATATTGACATTGATTAGGTAACATCTATCACAGACACGTCATCACTCCGACACTAGTTTAAACACGATGTTATTTTAAATGTAGACCGCTACTTCAGCTTCAAACTTCTGGGATTTTAAGGTACTTTCTAAAAAAAAACTTTATACGCAAAGCTGATTTAGTTTTAGTTAGCATAACTATATGCATAACTTCCGGTCACATCCTATCAGTGACAAGACATTTCAACTGCTTATGTCCAGTACATAAACAGACTCTACTAGTAAAACTGTTACTAGCCTGGCTAAGTGTAAACTATCATTTTTTTGTGTCAGAGTAGATTTTTGGACTCAGATTCATCAAAAGGGAGCACTTCCCGTCTGGCATAATGTGTGGTTCCATGTCTGTAACACTAATCTTAATATTTTGGCGTCTTACTTTTTTTTTAAATGTCAAATGGTCTGAAGTGATAAGGCATAAACGAGATCTTTCTCAACTTATTGAGAATAATAATAAACAACCCTGGACAAGTTTTGTGATCTAACTACAAAGTGAGCAAATTGTATGCTTGTATCACGGGTATTAGGCAACGATTCTAATACATAGAAATACTTATATACTTATCAGAAAAATATCAACAAACTCCCAGACCTGGAACTGCAGGCATCTAAAAGGTAATTTCGCTTAAGCCTGCCCCCGTTCGGGAATCGAACCTAGAATCTCGCGATTTTTAGGCATGTAGGCTAGCCCCTAGAGTAACGAGGTGGTCAAATTATTCAGTAACTAGCTGCCCGCCCTCGCTTCGCTTCGATTATTAATGCAGTAAGCGCGCATGTCTTTGCTACGGTACAACGATATTTAATTTTGCACCCGGAGATTTTAACTTTTTGATAACTCATTAGTTATTTTATTTTTATTTTTTAAAGTGTAAAAGGAAATTTTGATCTAAATTACACGCATAACGTATCTAACAGATTTATTTGATTAAGGGTTAATACTGTATTGTTAAAAATATATTCAAAAGTAACCCTTCATTTTACTGTTTTAAGTAAACGCAAAAAACGGTTACTGTGGGTTTTTCTTTAAAGATGGACATATACCACCACGTACTTTTTTTGAGATCTATCGAAGAGGAAAAATCCTACCATATATTGTGTTTTTAAAACTTATAGGTTTTGGCAGCGTTTCCGAGGAAAGCTCCCGATCGGTTTATTTTTTTTGCCGACCTATTAAACTAATATCGTTGTGATATCGTTGGTTTGTACAAAACATAAACTTACTATACATTAAAACATTCCTCAAGAATTGGTCTATCTATTGTTGAAAACCGAATAAAAATACGTTCAGTACTTTTCGAGTAAATCGCGAACAGACAGAGAGTCGCGGCGGAAGACTTGGTTTTATAATATGTTTTGATAAGAGAATAAATGAAAAACAATCAAAGATAAATATAAAATATTAAACCAAATTACCTAAAATTACCTAATGCGATACTAATACACATCATCACGTCGAATAAATAGACACAATAAAAAATATTTTAGACGGACAATAGACAACAGCCAGACAGAGATTTTCTAACTTGTGTATCTTAGCCCTGCTAAACTTGTTTCACAACAAACATTATTTGTTCGTGTTTGTGACTAGTCATAATATTATACTAGGACAGTTACTGCGACGCAAGCCTGATTGTGTGTCAAGTCCCGACAACGTGACTTATAGTATGTTGAACAACATCTCATAACCACAGGGCACCTGTTTGTCGACTTGTTACGCCTAAACCAGTCGTGAGAACTTAACTCATACAAACTTGACTAAAGCAATTCGCTACCTTTGTCCTACTCCATGTGTGCAAGTGATCAGTCACATTAGAGTTAACCACAGCGGTTGAGTAACCTCTGCTTGTGGCCGGTGGCTTCTTTTTTAAAATTAAATCTTGACGTCTGAATAAATGTATTGAATAAAGATTAAGAGCTTCAATAGAACACGCTATCGGTGAAACGCAACTATTTAATTTGATCATGTTTCTACCGACAACGCATAAACACAACTTACTATTACACTTTTTACTAGAGCTTTGCATTGTTTCTAAGTTAATCTTTAACTTACATATATCAGTCGGTACAAAGATTTCGATATTCTCAAACATCCTTAATCTTGAATGCGTTGGACTTAAAGCTTTGATTCTATACATGCGATTAATATTTACGTAATTGCTCACTTTTCTTACAAGTCTGCCAACCACTACGTTAGATGTATCCGTTGCGTGCATGCGTGCGTTGTCCTTCTGCGTGTTCGATCCATTTGTGTTTGACACAACACGCCCTGTTGCGTCAGTGATTAGACGTACCTGAGCCGTAACCATTCACGTTCGATTGACCCGCCACGTTTGCGCGACCCGTTATAATAAATTCGCTTCTAGGTGACTAAATCCTTCGCGTCTGTGCGACCCCTCAACTTGACGTGACCGCTAAGTACCTTGCCGCGACTGCGCGACCCGTTATGTCAAATGTATTTGTTGCTTGCAGATGAATAAACCCCTCGCGTCATAGCGACCCCTCACTTGAGCAGGATGCATATCGTGTATTGGCTTACCCTTCAATTTAGAGTGTCCGTTATATCCAAAAGATACTGTTGTCTAAGAAAACTGTACGATTCCGTTACCCTCTATGTCGAGCACTGCTAACGCACAACCGTCGAATATTTGAATCCTCTGGCATCGCTGTTACTGCACCGTCTAAGATAGATTCGTTTTCCGAGCCATCTATAAGCATCATGTATTTAGACTAGATCCATTCCCCTGAAACTGAAAAATAATCACAAAAGCATGTGTCCACAAGAACTTCTCTTGATAGGTGTTCAGTGAAAGTATATACATCGTATGTTGCATTTGTGTCTCACAGGGAAAACTTTGATTTTTTTTAAAAAAAAAAAAACGTATGTTATTATCATATTTTATTGTGTCTATATCTTCTTATATATAAAATTCTCTAGTCAATGTTCGTTCCCGTACTGCACCGAAACGGCTTGACTGATTATCATGAAATTTCGTGAGCATATTGAGTAGGTCTGAGAATTGGCCAACATCTATTTTTCATATCCCTAAGTGACAAGGATGACTCACCCAATTTTTTTTTACTAAAATCACATTTAAAAAAGTAGCAGAACAACGTCTGCCTGGTCAGCTAGTTGTGATATATAAAGAGGTTCGATGGTCAAGCAAAAACTCAATTGCGGACTTTGCCTCAGCCTCGTCTTTTGCAATGGGAATATAGTTTAATGTAAAAATAACGTTTACATTAGCCAAGAAAATAATATCTCAATCGGTGGAGGCGAGCTGTATTGGTGCAGCAAGATTGTTTTTATTCTTTATACTAGCAAGTATACATCCCTATTTTTGTTCTTGCCGTGCTTGCTTCCATGATATTAAAAAAAATCTGAACAGGGTAATATGCAATTGATGTTTACAAATCTCATTTGCTAGAACTTTGAAATCGATAAAAAAACTACCATAATCAGTCGATGAAAATTGCTGCTTAATATCTGAGCAGAGTTTCAACATTTTGTATTTGCCTTAGTGGATTCATACTTATAAATTCTCTTTTTTTTTTGCTAAAAATATATCTTTCTATTAAAAACACAGTTTAAATTATTCCTGCCGTTCATATTTATCCGTTTTTAATAAATTTTTTTCGAAGTACCTACACGATTGCATTTAAACACTGTTTAAAATTCGAGGTACATGAAAATTTGTTTCAATCGTTTTTGAAAAACAAAAATTGGAACTCCTCTTTGACTTTACATGTTTCACTTTCTTCAGTTAGGCTAAACATTACACTTTCAAATCGAAAACACAGTTAAATTAGTCTAGTTATTCATTTTTATCCGGTTTTACCATTTTTCAAAAGTACCTACATGATTTCATATATTTGTATATTTTTTTGCAATTTCGCATATGCTGTTCTAATGCCAGTTGTCAAAGTGATTATGTAACGGACAAACATGATGCTATAACGAACTGTTATACTATTCAGTACTCTGTACAGAGTATGTAAATTAAACTTTTAGTATACTCTCAGTATTCATTACAATGAAAAACGAAAATACATTTATTAACGTCACATGTTAATGGAGCATACAAACCACGCAATTGAGTATTAACATTATCAGCTATAACTGATCCCAATATGCGACTTATAATTGTTGTTGCTTAAAACTTTCTATTTATAAAAATGATTGAGTTGAAAACGAAGTAAAACAAATGATTTTGCACACAATCGCAACATTGCTAATCGCCGTTAACTTTCAACTAAATCGTTAGCAAATGCATAAATTTAAAATTCGTTAATTGTTCAAATTATTGTAACTTTTACATGTCTAGTTTTCGAAACTATTATTTCAATGAAAAAAATAATGTACTAGACCAATAATTGTAATACATTTTAAATAAAACTTAGTCTTTTATATTTAAAATAACGTACCATGATTACAATTTCTTTAAAAACGAAAAATAACCTTTACGTGGACGTAAGATCTTTGAACCGAGGTAGATTTTTAGCCCGGCTATGTCCCACTTTCTGAACTGTTAAAGACTCAGAAAATGAAACATATTTATGATCTAAAACATATATTCAACTCACATTATCACTACTGAACATTGTAGGCTTAACTTAGCACACTTAATTAGACACTGTCTTACACATTACATAAATGTTAGGCCCTTAGTCCTAAGGCCCCAATCTGTAAGACCCTTTCTGCTTCACGATCCAACACGTAATGGCCGCCTCCGATATAGATCACTTATATTTATAAGTATCAACTCGTTATGACAGCGGTGTTGCCATTATGACAATTCATGTTTCTAACACCAGTTAGCTTACTTTTGCTCGAGGTCTAACATCCCAGCCTCAGGTTGGCAACGCATCATTAACATCAGGAAATCCGTCTGCTTGTTTGCCTTCCAATATCATAAAAAAAGAGTTAGCATTTTACTACGTTAGGTTAACTTTTTTATTTATCCTAAAAATAGAATTTGATATATTTCATTACAAAAACCCTGGAATAGGAAAATTAAAGCCCATAATTTGAAACCAGTTATTATGATTCGGTGTATACATTGTGTGGAAAAAAGGTAATGTAGTATGAAATAAGGGTATTTTTTATTACGTACCTAAAAGCTGACCCTATTTGTTCCCTGTATATTTTTGGGGCCATAAATGTATTTCAACGAAGGGTACCTTTGCTATAAAATTTTATGACAGTTCTAATTCAGTACAACTGATAGTAATCATTAGTTATAAGAAAAATCTACTCACGAGACGGTGCCTTTTTAATATAAGAGCCAGCTGCTTTTCTCCCACGAAGTAGCTTGTGAGAGATGAACTGAGACGGAAGAGGTTAGAGGTCCGGATTAAGACCACCGCCTTACTAATTAATAATAAATAATAAATATTTCCGGACAAGTTACACAAATTGAATCTAGCCCCAAAGTAAGCGAATAATTATATGCTTATGTTATGGGTGTTTGGCAACAATACTAATACATAGAAATACTTAAATAAACACCAACACAAACATAACAAATTTAATAAACAACCAGACCAGAAAATAGAGATAGCTAAATGTTCATCACACAAATGCCTGCCCCCGTCCGGAATCGAACCCGAGCCTCTCGGTTGGTCAGCGTAGTTACGCGTGTACGCTAGCCACTCGACCAACGAGGTGGTCAAATTATTACACTTATTATTATTATTATTATTAATTACACATGCTATAACGTTAGTGCTTGCCATTGCCCTATTTCGGTCTTAAAGATTCCAAAGAAATCTAACTGCACAATCTCGGGCTTATAGTGAGAAAAATAAGCTACAAAATTATATATTTGTCAAATAATTAAATTGAAAATTTCTCATTGTTTAAATTTTAGACAAGTTTTAATTTTAACAGATGTATAATAAACCTTTATTTTTGGTTGTGAAAAGATGTCTTCTGAGGCCCGGTTCCTATATTCGAGAAACGAGTCGTTTTACTTACGGATGGTTGTCTTTTGTACAAGTAGTACCAAATTTAATTAAAGGTCTTCGGTTTCGATTGCTAATTCTAAACATTTGTATAACTTTGAGCAACGGTTTGTTACTTTTAGGCAAACTACCAATAGTTATATTGACGGATTACATTTCGTTGATTATTATAGGAACCGAGCTTAAATGACACAGAATGTGACAAGCCTAACTAACGTTTCCACCGCGACCAGATCACGAATAAAGTAAGGATCTAGTCGCGGTGGTGGGTTTTGGGAACTTGTCACATGCAAAGGACGTGACCATTTACATTGTTTCCCGAGTTCCTCTTTTATTCACGACCATATCTGCTACAATGGATTTCCGCAAAGTAACACACGATTCAATACAAAAAAACGACGGATGCACTCCGGAAGTGCCGGCAGAAGTAAAAACTTGAATATTAACGTTGTGCATTTTTGATATTTAGGAATGGTTAGGGAATCATTTTGCACGAATTGCTTTAATTATCAGTATGAAAGAACTGTAATTTATGTGGTAGAATACAATATTCATTTATTGTGATATCGTACACAAACGACAACACAAACAATAGTGCAAGCGCCCTGCGCTGTTTTATGAATTTTCGATCAGGTCACGTATCCTGATGCGAGTTTAGAAGTATTTTCCCATTCCAAAATAGTACGCAACGCCATTCCAAATATTTCATTTGTAATTGTCTTGGAATAGCCAATTACAATTCAATAGCCCCCGGCAAAATCTATTTTAGTGTCATGATGCCACACATACATATACGCGCGCACGCATTTACGCACGTGTTTGTCTGTGTGTACCATGACCGCAATTTTACTGAGGTTATGTTTCGAATGTTATATAATTTAAATATATCTTTAGGTAGAGATTATCAAGTGCAAAATATACTCAGAAACCATTTTTTTGGAAAAGGGTTCAATTCTCTCGTCGGGCAGCTTCAACTAGTTCATTCACTTTTCTAACAAACATAAATGGTAACATTTCGTATCTATACTAAGAAGTTAAACTAAATTTATACATTATATTAAAATTAAAAAAAAATTATGAACCCCCGACAAAACCTGTATGTAACATAGCCAAGAATTTGCTACGTGGTCTAGAGGTTTGATTGATAAGCCTTGGGTTCGATTCCCAGGTCGAGCAGCTAAAACTAGTTTATTAATTTTTTTAGAAGTAAATAGCAATACTACCAATATTAAAGGACCAAGTACCTTCAGCGGATCAGTGCCAAACGATTGTATCTCTGTCTATCTCTTCGGGCTTAAGGCGTGAAGTTTCTTTAAATAAAATTACATTTATAAATCACTCATTACATCAATGCAACATAGTAAAAAGTTACACATACAGTAATTACTGTAAATTACACTTTTAGAAATAACATATTGTACACATACATATTATACAACATATTATAACACAATATAATATTTATAAAAATAGTACTTTTATAGATGCTATATTGTAATAATAGGTTATTTACTCAGACACTTAAGAATTATGTTCGTATTAAAGTAAATACTACAATTTTACGGTAGCTAGCTGCATTGAAAATGTAATTATAACTTATATATATCTCATGTGTTATAATTAACTGTGAACAAAGTATATAAATTGTGAAATCTGTATTTTTTATTAAGTGTTGATCCTGTATCAAAATGAATCATTTTGTGATATTCGTCGTCGGTATCTGTATGGTAAGTTTCTATTTCAAAAAAACGACTTGTTGCACTCATTTACATTATATTTTTGATATTTTGGAATGGTGAGGGAATAATTTTTTTACGAATTGCTTTAATTATTAGTATGAAAGTACAATCATTTCACGAATTTCTGATGTCGTGTCCTGACGCGAGTTTAGAAGTTTTTACCAATCCAAAAAAAAGTGCGCAACGCAGCTAAAGAAGTTTTCAGTTCAAAAATATAAACCAACTCTTTTTAATGTTCTTTATATCCACATGTTTATTATGTGATTACTATGCCGATAAATAAATATTCTTATTTCGAATGTTGGGTCATGATTCAAAGGTATTTCAAAGTCAAGTTTTGAATCCGAGATCAGATCTAACGTACCTATATGGAAGCGAGAGTTAGGTTTGTCATAAAAGCAAAAAAAAAGGATAAATTGCTGTTATGTTACTACTGCCAATATTTTTCGATACGCGGTTTTGAAATGAGTTTTTCAAAACTAGAAAAGGATAGATAAGGCTACTTGTTGTGACGATATCTCTATAAATTCCAAATACGGAAAGCTGAATAATGAAAAGAAATATTATCACAACACACATGAAGCTAGTTACTTGGCTATTTGTATTATAATTTAAAATAAGCAAGTAAGTATACTCAGAGAGGGTAGGCAGAGGCACAAAAAGGGCATCCACGACTAGCCAAAGACACTAAGTCCCACAATGTAACAGGTGGCAAGCCTATCGCCAATCGGGCACATATTTAATCTCGAGCAACGTTTCTTTTATTAGAAAATTGGAAAAATCAAATTTTCTTTTTATATTTATTTTTTTATTTTTATATTTATTTTATTGTTATTATATCATTATAATTTATTTGTATTTTATTCAAGTATAAACGCCATAGGACAGGAATTCGATGAGAAAACATTTTCTTATAAATTTATACAATACCTATATCGAGAGATTGAATGTTTTTATTTCCATTTTTGTTGCAACGCAATCACAATGTACCTAAATATATTTCTACTGATCCGATCTAATAAGATACATGTTTAAAACACAAATTTTTTAAACAAAAATTGTTTCAGGTTTTCGGCCAAGACGATATCGAAGAAAAATGTTATAATTTTAGAAATGTCGTAAGTATATTAACAGGTTTTGTGATTTGACACACATAACTATAGTGACCAACCGTGAGACTCGGGTTCGATTCCCGATGGGGCAGGCATTTGTGTGATGAACATTTAGATGTCTGCATTTCAGGGTCTGGGTGTTCATTATATTTTTTCTGATATCTATTTAAGTGTTTCTATGTATGCGAATCTGTGACAGACACTTTGACCCATAACACAAGCATATAATTCGTTAAATTTGGGTTTAGATTCAATTTGTGTAACATGTCCAGAGATATTTATTTATTTTTATTTTTGGTACTTGCTCTGTGTTTGGTCTAAATTTCTTTAACTACCCGCGTTAACGGTACATAAAAAAAGGAATTGAAATTTTTGCCAGAAGACTTCAATCAAATGTTTAGAACCTTTGTCGACTTGAGAATAATGGGTACAGGTTCAAATCCTGTCTGGTGCGAAGTTTTTTCTTATTTTAAAATTTACAAAGAGTTTGTAAGTAGGTATTTATAAGATAAATGATTATAAACCTTTACTCAATAGTTTACGTAGATTTAGGTGGAGTACTTAAGAGTCTTACATCAGAAACAGCAGCAAAAATCTGATGCCATATCGTGATAATTATTTTGACTATGCTTAGCGCTTTGTGAGTTTTCAACAAATATTTTATGTTTTGATCTTGAAAGATATGCTTAAACTTTTGAGTAAATCGGGTCTAGTCTTTCCTTGCAATATGAGACTTTGTTACGAATTTAAAGTTTCATGTACAGTAAGGTTTTGTACATTAGTGCGTCTTCTGTACGTAAAATTTTCAATTATTATGGGGTATAAAATTATAGTCATTTTATTGAAACCTGTTTATTTTATTCAAAGTTAAAATACGTTACACTTCAAAGAACATAGGTAAAGTGAACAAGCATATGACTCTCCTGATGGAATTAAATATTGACAAAAGACTATAATATCCCATAGCATCACCGAACGGATACCAGGGAGTAAACTTGAACCATCTCGACTGGCGTTGTCAAGAGTGAACTTTAGCCATAAATATTGCAATGCAATTTCTCTTTAGCTTTCTTATAAAGCCGAAAGTCGACAAGGAGCTGATGAAACTAAGGATTTTACATATCAAGTGACCATTACCAGTAGGTAATAAGTAGGTATATAAACAGTGTTGTGATTTTCATTGCTGGATTATCCCACTCGTTTTCACGGTGTTAGTAAGAGGCAACCTTAAGTTAAATAGATAATAATCAATAAGTCCTATTGTGGTAGAGTGCTGTGCAACTTGCCTAGGTAAGGTCTTCCTCACCTTGCCTATTCCTACTGCGAGAAAGACATTCATATTCCGGTCTGGAGCAATTATATGCATAGGACAACATCTATAGTCTCCTTTAGTTTCCTTTATCATCAGAAGACTTCTGTGCTTGTTCTCTGATCTTTAATATAAAAAATACTTTCAACATATATTATAACATCAGTTTTTACAAATGTCGTATTCCTATTTTAAAGGTCGTGTAGCTAAAAGCTTACAAAAAAAGTTTAATATCCCTCGTTTTAAATTTTCCCTTGTATGTAATACTATATTAAGATCAGTATACTTATTTATTACAATACGTCAGAATTTAGTAGTGAGAATAATTTTATTATATTGAAGTATTTTGTTATAGCCACTTTGCTGTGATATTCCACGTGCTACTGAATTTGTAAAAAATATGGATATATGCCGCAAAACTACGCCAGAAGTACCAGTAAGTAGAAAACACGTTGGAATAGATTTACATCAATTTTTCAGTTTGGAAAATTGTATTTTGTTTTTAGGATCCCAAAAAATTAATCGATACTGTGTCATTTAGACATTATGACCTGCTGTGTGTTATACAAGTAAAGTAACTGAATGCCTTAATAGTAAAAAGTTTCCCCTTGCTGTTTTTTTAGATATGAGTAAAACGTTTGATTTTGCATCACATAAAATTTTGTTAGGGAAACTTGAGAGATATGGCATTAGAGGCAATTCATTACGATGGTTTAAAAGTTATTTAGAGAATAGAAGGCAATGTGTTGAGATATCAAAAGTAAGTGGAAACCGCAAGAAAGTTTATACTTCAAATTACCTTTTTAATGACTGCGGTGTACCACAAGGTAGTGTTTTAGGGCCATTACTTTTTTTAATTTACATAAACGATTTGCCTAATGCTATCAATCATGATTAAAAATAAATATGGTTTATTTGAAGAAACAAGTAAAACTTTGACTAAAGTGACAGAATGATTAAATGAAAATAATATAAAAATTAATCTTACGAAGACAAAATTAGTTAAATTTCAAACACATTATAGAGATACTAAAAAATGAGATGTTGTTTTAAATAATACTACTATTGAGAATGTAGATTGTACTAAATTCCTAGGAATAAAAATCTATAAATTTTGTAACTGGAAATCGCATATTGATTTACTTTGCAATAAAATCGATAGGATTTGTATATATGTATTGAGAAGAATTAGAGAAGTGTCAGGATTAAAGGCATCTCTGTTAGCTTATCACGGGTATGTTTCTTCTATTTTGCAGTATGGTATTCCTATTTGGGGGAATTCCGTAGAATTAACTAGACTCTTTAGAGTTCGAAAGAAGTGTATACGCGCGATATTTAGTGTCAATCAATTACATTCATGCAAGCCACTTTTTAAGTCACTTAAAATATTACCTTTGCCGTGTTTATATATATATTAGCTGTATGTGTATTTGTAAAAAAAACATCATCGCTTGTTTCATACGAATGCTGATGTCCTAGGTTTATCTCATTTTAGAAATAGTGAGAAACTACATGTGACGAACTAACCAAAAAATCAAAATTTACAAAAATAATGTGTATTGCATGTCAATTCGTAAATACAATTCGTAAATAATCTTAAATCACTTCCATTAAGCAGATTTCGAAAAAAGGTATTCAACTTACTTTTAGAGAAAAATTATTATAGTTTCAAAGATTTTCTTGCAGATAAGAATAAATAATAAAGTATTTTTAATATGATTAATTTAATTGCAAAATGTTGGGAGCGCAGGAGTTTGTTTCGCCGTTTCTTCTCCTGTCTAGCTAGGTTTGGAAACGGTGGTAGTTTACGATAGACAGGGATAAATTAATTTATATTCTAAAAATTGCTTGTATTAATAAATAATCATGTACCTAATCAATACAATACACAGTGTGTTAATAGTAAGTAAATAATTAAATTAACTAATTGATTAATATCTAACTGTTAAAATATTTGCACACCAAAAGTTGGTAGAATATGTAGAAACACCTAAATAATTTTCTAACATCTTTGTAACACTCATATTCCGCAAATAAATATTTTTTCTTTCTTTCTTTCTTTTCTTACATTCTGGCAATATGCGGAGGCTATCGAATGCCAGTAATATAATAATAATAATAATAATAAATCTTTATTTCACATAAATCTACAAGAGGTACCTGTGACGCGTCTATACAATAATAAATCTACCACTGGATCGGAACGCGGCCGCACACTGAGAAGGTCCGGAAAGAAACTCAGCAGGCTTGTCTTTTTTATTAAATATGTTAACAATAATTAATGAAATGAAACATTACATTTATTAGAGGTTGGCCCGAGGAGCAATTAATCCCAAGCCGTCTTATCAGCTAAATATTCAGCAATGGTATAATAGTCCTTTTCATTTAATTTACATTTCTTAAATTTATTAATTGGATGATTTTTCATGTAATTGAGAAGTTTATGGTAAAACTATAGATGAAATCTAGTTTATCATAATCTATTATGAAATCTGAAATCCAGTCTATATGGTACTAATCGCAACACCCATGAAATTTTTCATTTTTTTAAATCCAAAAAAAGTTAAACACCCATTGAACCCACGCTTGAAATAAACTTTAACAGGTGTCATTTTCATTATGTTGAAGTTGACTTCTCACACGTATAAATAAAACTAATAACACTACTTTATTAAATCGAAGAGCTAGCGTACACGCTTAACTCCACCCATGATATTGATGTCTACATCGCGACCCAACATCTCAGAATCAGGTTTGCAACGCACCATTACCATTTTTGGTATCTTTTGGGTGGAAAGAATTTCTGTCAGGAAATCCATCTGCTTGTTTGTCTTCCTTCCATGCTTTTGCCTTTATTCCATCATAAAAAAAACAAACAAGCAAAAATTTTTAATTTCAGGAATTGATAAAATGTTTTTCGAAATTAGATGTAACATTTACTCTGCACGTTGAACAAAAAGTTATTTAACTTAAAATATAACAATTATTTAAATAATAATAACCAAACATTTACCTTTTTCAGTGTGCATTTGAGACATGTATAGCAGACAAACAAGGACTTCTAGCTGAAGGTGGAAAACTTGATAAAGATAAGTTATCAGCTGAAATTAAAGAGAATTTTAAAGGAAATGAAGATTTGGAAGTAATTCTGCAAAATAAATGTGTTAATGCTGATTGGGACAAACTAGGATTATCGAATGAATGTGTCGTTTCAAAAGTAGTACGTTGCATTCAGTTCCAAGTAGTGGCTGTAAGTTAGTCAACTTTTTTATGTATTTAATCCCTAGTTCAGTGAAAACAGGACATAAAATGAAAATTCAAATAGGATTGCTGTGATGTTGTCGGTAAGTCTAATAAAGAAGCCTAGATTTTCTCTTGCAGAATTCATAAGGGCAGTTTTATATTACGGTCCGAAGAGTATGTTACCCGGTAGGTAGACTTGCAATGTAAAGCTTTGTTAAAGCACTATTATAACGTTGACCTCAATAGCCCTCTGGGCAAACTAAGATCATCGAATGAATGTGACTTTTCAAAATTAGTTCGTTGCATTCAATTTCAAGCGATAGCTGTAAGTTAGTCAACTTTTGCGGCATTGCGCACTTTTTTTGGAATGGTTAAAAACTTCTATACTCACGTCAGATCGTCAGAACGTAAAATGGCGAACTGCGCATGCGCAAATAAAGACGGCGTGAGATCTAAAATAAAACGTAGATTTATTGCTGTTTTTGTATTGCTTACATATTTCCGAAGAATGTAGGATGCGCAGTGGATAATACGCCGCAATATACCTAGCATTACATTTTCACAGATAGCAGAAACGTATAATATCAACAGACATTGCTCTATTTGTTCCATCTTGAAAATAAGCTTTATGTGTAGACGAGCAATGTTCGTTTTACAGATAATTTGACCGCCTCGTTGGTCGAGTGGCTAGCATACTCGCCTAACTGCAGCGACGAATCGCGAGGCTCGGGTTCGATTCCCGACGGGGGCAGGCATTTGAGTGATGAACATTTAGATGTCTGCATTTCCAGGTCTGGGTGTTTATTAAATGTATTCTGATATCTATTTAAGTATTTCTTAGTCGTTGTTAACACAAGCATAAAATTTGCTTACTTTGGGGTTAGATTCAATTTGTGTGACTAGTCCAGGGATATTTATTTATTTATTTAATATGACGACGCTCCTAACCGTCACGTACCTAGTCTTACTTTAGCGAGTTTTTGTCAAGCCAAACAAAGGTTATTGATATGAAAATAATAATTGTTCATAAAATAATGTACTTTTATACTGATAATTAAAGCAATTCGTGCAAAATTATTCCCTAACCATTCCAAAATATCAAAAATGCACAAAACGTCAATATTCAAGTTTTCACTTCTGCCGGCACTCCAGGAGTGCAAACCGTCTTTTTTTATGTATTTAATCCATAGCTTGCTCAAGTGTAAAAAGGACAAAAAAATTTCTCTTATCAAATTTGTAATGACAGTTTCATATTACGGTCCAGAGAGGATATTACCCGGTAGGTTTACTTGCAATGTAAAACTTTATAATTTTTTAATTTTAGGAAGAAGAAAAGTATTTTCACGCCCATATCCCCTAAGAGACTCATACACTTCGATTAGAAAGGGTGCAAAAACGTTTTATGAGGCATATTGCGTATAGTAGTGGCATGGCGAAAAAATACAAATCTTACAAGTCAAGATTGCAAAAATTTAATGTTCAGTCGTTGGAAAGCCGTAGAAAACTCTTGGACATTTTATTTTTCTTGAAATTACTGCGTTGTGAAATTGACTGCCCTAAATTGTTGCGGAAAGTTGGTTTTCGAGTGCCACGAACTTGTCCTCGTGGTCAAATCACTCCTTTATGTCCACCATTACGTAGAACAGTAGCAGATGCAAACTCTCCATTACCTAGGATTTGCAAAACAGTCAATGAATATTGCAGTTACTTTGATATTTACGCTGACTCACCAAACAAGTTTCGCAAAATTTTTTCAAGACTTCAAATAGACTAATTTTATTAATCTAATTAATCTTTTTTTTTTGTATACAGTTCACTTTTTTCTTTTCAATTTTGCTTATATAATAGGTATTTATCCTCAATTAGTTTGTTTTTCTTTTTATTTTTAAATTATTTTAACACATTCTATCGTTTTTTTAATGCATGAGGTGTTTACCTTTAATTGTTTGATACAGTTATCTCTTAATTTAAGTGTTTAACCTGTAAAATGTTTTTAAATTGTATGCAAACGTTGGTAAACCTAATAAATAAAATAAAAATAAATAAATAAGAGGTAGTTGTTAGAAAATTGGAAGAAACCTAAGTTTCTTTTTGTTACCCGACACGGGATTCGAACCTGGGACCTCATGCAGTCAAGTCCAACAACTGAACCGCTAGACCACAAAGGCGACCGTTTTTGACCTCAGAAGAACCTCAGAATTTAGACCTCAAAAGCCTTCAATTTTTCATACCAACAGTAAACTCGAGCAGCTGTGCTGTACTATGACATATTTTTTATCCATGCTATGTTTCAATATTGATTAAAAAGGTCAGTATCTGTCAGTTTGGTTTGTTCTTCAACGAGTAACAATTTATTCGCGATTGTCACAGGTCATAAATCGATTAAAATAATAAGGTTAATTATTCGATGTTATGATTAAATTTTAAGAAACAAGGACAGATATAGGTAAGACGGTGGTACCAATCCACGTGAGTCGCTTCGAAACTATATCACCTAGTCAGATGTCACAGTGTTAGTGATGGTAAGCCTATGCTTGCCTTTTACGAACTGCCTGGTAGGAAGGCAGATGGTCTATTTTGCAAAGGAGCCCCGACAAACAAGGGGATTTTTTTCATTTATTTTTTTCATTTTTCATATACTCTTTTATGAATTATGTGTACAACAAAGAATTAAAAACAATCATAAGTGCAAAAATCAGTTATTAGGAAAGAAACATATAGATAGATATTAAATATATATAAGATATTTAAATACGTAGATATAACATACAATGATAAAAGCGCCTTGAAGTAAATATAAATTTCTTTTTATAAAAGGGCGTATGCCTTTGCTAAATCTGAACTAAAAAGTAGAAATTAATGTGTCATCGTTAGATTGAATTACATTGATATATAGGCGCAAACTGTTAAGAAAAGCATGATTATAATACTTTTTTCCATTTCACATAGCACCTTACCTAATTAGAAAACACTAGCTTTGTATACATGAACAAAAATTAAATGTTAGTCTATTAAATATTATTTTTAAAATCAGTGCAACTAATTCACACAAAACACTAAGACATATTAAAAAGAAAAAAAAACTGAAAAAGTTTCAATACAACAGCACAATCCCCATCTGAAAAAAGTTTCAATTTTGGCATGAAAATACCCATTAGCAAAACGAGCCGCCCTTTATTGAATTCATTTGTTATAAAAAAATGATAAATGAAGAACCGCTCTACAGATTTTATCCAAACTTCGCATGAACCGTCTGCTAAACATGTAGTCCAAGTGAAGCCTTAACTTTTGGTTTGGATAGGTTCTTGAGGTCCATTCTTAAGTTATAAAATTACAACGAAAAGTTGCATTTATTTTTATATATAGATTATGTATATGTTAATGGATTAAAATTTACATATTTTTCCAGAACTGTCCTAATTGGATCGACAGCGACGAGTGTCAAAAAAAGAAATCAGAACTGGAAGAATGCAAGAGTTTAATTAAAACTTAATTTATATGTTAAGAATAAAACGTATAAAGGCGTCTTCTCAAAGGATTTTGCAATTGCTGTTTAAAACATTTGTTATTTACTAAGTGTTTGTCAATATTATACTGTATGATGCATCATTTTTTGTTGAGTTTTTATTCGTGTAACCACGAGTTTAGAGTTTTGGGGATATCGACAAAAAGGGGAATGCAGTTTTTTATAATAATTAAATTTTGAGTACATACTAAGAAATGTTAGCCTACGCTGATAACATTTTGTATGATTTTGCTCAGTTAAAGTTAACTTACGAAGAAATCAGTATATCGTGTGTTTTCTCTATGCCTCTAAACTTTTGTCGATGTGCTTAGGTAACTAAACTGTATAGTCTCAGACCTAGACATGATTGATTACGATAAGTTATGACTTATTTCGAATAAATTATGTCAGACTTTGTCCGAGTAATGACTACAAATCAATGCTACTTGACTAATAGAACATGCTTACGCCAGTGCAAAAACAAAGCCACAGACTAGCGTACACGCCTAACTACATCGACCAACCGCGAAGCTCGGGTTCGATTCCCGACGGGGGGGGGGACATCTGTGTGATGAACATTTAGATGTCTGCATTTCCGGGTCTGGGTGTCTATTAAATATTTAATAATCTGGTATCTATTTAAGTATTTCTATGTATTAGTATCGTTGAATAACACCAATAACACAAGCATATAATTTGCTTACTTTGGGGTTAGGTTCAATTTGTGTGACTTGTCCAGGGATATTTATTTATTTATTTACTATGGTGACACTTTCCATCACACACATCATCCAAACTAGTAAGATGACACATTATCGATAGATGGAATTGGAAGACAAACAAAGAGATAAAAACTTCGCTTTACATGCTAAAGACATAACGTAAAATGAAGTGATATTGTTTTTAATTTTACCACCATATATTTGATTTGAAGCTAGAATAGTAAATACTAACATCACAGCGATCTTAACAGAATGGCGGTAGTTTTAAACTAGGCATCGAACAAAATATTTTAAAAACGTAGGGATAAAAAACTGTAGATAAAATAGAGGTGAAAGTCTTTGCAATGTGTGGTCGCCCTGCGGTAGCGTCGCCTGTCGCCACATCGACTGCAGTAGGTAGCTTTTTATGATAATCTCCCCTACGTTGACTAAAACAGCCTGATTCTTTTTCTTAAAGAAATACAATACGAAACTTTATTTCTGGCATAAGGTAGCTCAAATTTTTGAGTATTAAATAGCAACAATGACTCAGCATGCCCGCAAAACTTTATTTCTAGCAAATATTGTATGGTCACTTTGTAACCGCTACACGATAATTTAATAATTAAATCTTTTAAAAATATACACATACATACATACATATCTTCACGCCAAGTCCCTTACGGGGTAGGCAGAGAGTATGATAAACAAAACGTTTGTCTAATAAATATTAATATTAAGTAAGCAAGTATCTTCACGCCCATATCCTCGAGGGTCAGGAAAAACCGAAGACACTAAGTCCCACAATGTGATAGGTGGCAAGTGGTGGCAATCTAAACCCAAGCAACGCTATTTTTATTAAAAAATTGAAAATATACTTGTTTTTTGTTTCCCGACCCAGGCATCGAATCCGGGACCTCAAGAAGTTAAGTCTGACGCCGGCCGCACCACAGAAGCACTAAAAGTTTTGCACTTCTAGCTAATCGGAACTATTTGAATTTCGAATGTTATATTTGATATTTTCCATCGTCGGCACTTGGTAAATCTTCCAAATATTCATTTTTTAAATAAAGAAACACTTGTACTATTTTACGTATCACTTATACTTTATTATTTTATAAATAGCCTACCGGTTTCGCTTATGACATCATCATCAGGGCTAGAACTTAAATTAATGAACAATGTTTTTGAAATATTTATTCAAAGAACTTAAATTGCTGAACAATGTTTTTGAAATATTTGTTAAAAAAAAGTATCTTCACGCCCATATCCCCGAAGAGGTAGGCAGAGGTACAACCAAGGCACCCACGACTAGCCGTAAGTCCCACAATGTGATAGGTGGCAAGCCTATCGCCAACCGGTCACATTTTCAATCCTTACCAACATTTTGTAATAAGAAAATTGGAAAAATCCAATTTAAATTTATTATTCAAAAGTTCTGGTAGGTCCCAGGAGACGAAAGCTACTTCGAAACTCGTAATACCGCTAAAAATGATGGCATTAGCATATCTTGTCTTTAAACAGGAGTTACGGTCCCTCTAATTGATAAAAGTGATTGAGTAAATGCGCGGCACATTTGAATAAAACCACGATAAACCTTTTTATTT
>NJDD01002849.1:659671-675567 GCA_002245505.1 Calephelis nemesis
TGCACCTGTTTTAAAACTGCGCCAACTTTTATATTAGAATAAACCTTTTTATTTATGAACACTTAGGTCACACTATAAGTTTTGCATAACTTAAAAAAAAACATATTATGACCAAAATATTATGTTTATTGTTTTCCAAAATAATCTCCTTGACATTTTAAACATTTTTTCACGCGATCAATCTATTTTTTAAAACAGGAGGATCGCAAATCTAAAGACATGTTTTCTACGTGCGGATTGAACGCTATCACTGCCTTTTCGGAGGCAACTCGACCTCTCGACATCTCTCTCTCGAAGAAACTCGACCTCTATCAAATTCAGCAAACCATCACTTCACGGTGCTTAAATAAGGTGCTTCTTTCCCAAAAGCATTTTGAAGACAGCGGCTCAGTCTTGTGGAGAAAGAGAACTTTCAAAATCATAAACTTAGTTTGACTTAGTTGCATTTTCGTTGCATACGTAATTTGATGTGTGATAAAAAAACAATTGATAAATTATTTTCCGCCAATTGTTTTTTTTTTATTACTAAGAAGGTTGGCAAAAGGCAACGTTTTAAAAATATAACATTCGAATTTTTAAATGAAAACACACTTTTACTGTTTTACGTATCACTTTTACTTTATTATTTTATAAATAGCCTACCGGTTTCGCTTTTTACAGCATCATCAGGGCTTTGAAACTAAAGATAAAAAATACTGTTTTAGTTTAACGTTCAATACTTATTTGGTTGGATGTTACATCCATATATTACATAATATATCCATATATTTCATATATCCACATATTATATTGTGGATAAGGACAAGAGTTAACTACAAAAAACCGTTGATGCTTTACCCCAGGCAACTAGAGTCTCGCATGCGCATCGTTTCGGTAGTTTAGCAATTTCCAGTCGTGGGATCATGCCGCATCAGCAACTAAGCATCGACGTGGCCTGATCTTCAGGGAAGTGCCATTCTCAATTATTTTGACTAACCGTGTCACCGCTTGTAGAGTAAAACCTCGAAATCTTACAACTAGTTTTTACATTTGTAAGATTATTTAATTATTGTTACAAAAGAAAACCCTTGAGAACTTATATCCTAGAAATGGATTTGTAAAACCAAAACAGCAGTATTATTTTAAATTGCTACTTTTATTTTATTGAATGTTATAACTAGGTAAATAAAATGTTACAATTTTCTTTATATATTTTATTTTATACTATCTATATACGTGCATAACATATTTTCTCTCTTTTTGAATTAACACCCCTATCTTGGTTCCCTGAAGTATCATGAAATAATTGCTCCAGAAAGCAATAAAATCAAACTGTCAAATATTTGGGCGGATGATTTGGTATTTACAGGAAACCCGTACCAACAGGGATGTGGACGGGAGCAAAACAGACTAAAAAGAACTACCCTTTATATTTTATGACGGGAATATGGATAATAGGCTTTTATCTAAGACTTACATATTTAGGAATACCATACAAATCTCAAAAGTCAAAAAGTCAAAGTCAAAAGTCATTTATTCTGTGGCTTTAGGTGTTACACTGATGCCGACTGCCGATTAGGCGTACAGATTTATTATACAAATTCAGTTTAGGATACTTATAAATATTTTTGTTTAATACTTAAAACAACTTAAATTGTGCCATGCTGTACGTCCCATAACAATAATTAGGTGTTACTTTCATTTTATGACAAAATATACTCAGCGTGTGAATACTTTTCGTCTAAAAATACAAATAACTTACATGTTTTCAAATAATGTTTAAAAATTTGATAAATAAGAAAATAATGTATTAAAGCATAATAGTAATAATAATTTATGCACAATGAAATTGCGAAAAACCGACTCCAATTAATTCATTAATATTTATATATTTATTCGAAAGATAGCTAATGCATTTGAGATTGTCTCACATAAATTTTATCACATCCAACTAGTAGTTTTGATTTATAATAATATTAATAATCCATAAAATATCGTCGAAATAGATGAAAAATCATTAATTTTAAAAACTACTGGTAACTTTAATGACTATAACAACAAAATTTACATCAAACCGTATCAAAATCGTGACCTATTTTCTTAAATAATATTTAACCAAATACCTAGGTTCATTTGTGGCCCAGCAATTGCGTAACAAATATACAGTCAAACTTCTTTTATATAAGTGACAAGTACCTAGAGTCCATATCATATAATATTTTTTATAATATTAGAAAGACAAACAAGAAGACGGATTTCCTGGTGGTACGAAATTCACGCCGCCTTGAGAAGCCAAAGGTGTTAATGGTGCGTTGCTAACCTGAGCTGGCTCGAGCAAAAGTAAGTTTACCGGCTACCTTACCCTCCATTCCGGAACACGTCATGACGTTATGGCGGCAGGACTAGGTAAGGCGGTGGTACCAATCCGGGCGAGTCGCTGCGAAACTCTACCACCTAGTCAGATGTCACGGTGTTAGTGACGGTAAGCCTATGCTCGCCTCTTACGAGCTGCCTGGCTGGAAGATAGATGGTCTATTCTGCAAAGGAACCCGGACCAACACGGGGAGAATATTATGTTGTAATTCTTGATTATTGGCATCGACGCCTAAGAATTAAGTTTAATTTAGGTAAATGGTGTAATTTTACGCTACGTAGCGACATTGACAATATAATTTAAGAACATCTGTATGTTTAGGTTATATAATTGTGTGTGAATTGAGTATATAAATTACGAGAATAGTATTTTTATGGGATTTCATTGCGTGACAAAATGTTTAATTTTGTTATACTTGTCACCGTTATCTGTGTGGTAAGCTTTTTTTTAAAAAATAATTTGTAACCGATTCTAGAACGAGGGTTAATACCAAATAAATTTTAATTCTTTGCATGTTTGTTACTTCGTCTATGACTACGTGTTAGTTGTAACCCAACTTCGTTATTGACTTTGACCCTCACCTACAAAAACCTCTTAAGGGAGTGCGTTAAAAAGAAGCTTGTAACCTTCCTCGAAATATAGATTACCCAACAACCGGATTTCGTTACAATGAGCTTAGTAGATTCGGCGTAAATTGCGGTCATAATGCAGACAAAAATTTAAAAAAGTCAAATATTTGCTCTGCCACACATTTTTTGTAGCCTTTCCCTATTTATTTTAAAATAAATTTAATGTACAGAATTTACTTTTCGACATTCAAATTCTACCTTTAATATACAATACAATTTGTACCTAACCAAAGTCCGTATTTAAAAGTCATGTTTTATCGAGCAAAAAATGTTTCAGGTTTTTGGCCAAGACGAGATTGAAGATAAATGTTTTAATTTAAGAAAATGTGTAAGTATTTTAAAAATAAAAATGTTAAGTACAACGATTGAAACACTTGCCGTTTTATCAACTAACAAGGAGTAATGTAGTCCAATGTTCAACCTGGTGTCATATTCTGTAGTACAAACTGATACAGACCAAAAAAATATAAATGTGGTGTCATGGGATATCAAGTAGGAACGAAATTCCTTCAGCTAATGTAGAATCGACGCAATTTATGGGTGTGAACTATGCATTGGCGGATGGAATGAGGGAGAAAGAGAAAGATATTTATGCACTACTCGCTTGTGCATCGCTCGCGTAGCAACTGTGGCGCCTGCGCACGTCTCATTTAACGGTTTTATTACACAGATTTTTTCTTACGGTTTTTACTATCACTTTCTTTTCAGTTTGGTCGCGTAGCAAAATCCTTATCTTCTCCAAGCCTGCCGTAAGGAACTTCGTTCCAATATCAAATTGATGTCCCTTCTACTTTAGTTCTTGTTTACTAAAAAGATGGCAGGAGTTTTACTTAGCAGTTTAGCAGTGATTATTTTAGAAAATTGGAACAACTAAATTTTCTTTTAGTTGACAAAAAAATTGTAATTTTGATGTTAAGAACATTCTACTCGTAGTTGCATCGAGTGAAATTATTTTTAGGTTCACTTTTTTATAAATTGAGTACCCAAAAATTTGTCGTGACAATTTCTGTTGTAGACACATTGCTGTAATTTTTGGAAATCTTTTTCTTCTAAATTACATCAAAATGTGGATCTTTGCCGTAAAACTACACCAGATGAACCAGTAAGTATTATAGTTTTGGAGAACATAAAAAAATCAACACTAACTGTGGTGTAACGCTCGCTGACCATGACGCATTCGTAACAGTGAGATCCGAGAATGAGTGTGATTGAAAGAAAGTGTTGCTGTTAAAATGCAGAAGAGCATGCTCCGCTGCTTCGGTCATGTGGAAAGAAAGACAGATGAAAGATTGACAAAGCGGATATACAATGCGAATGTGGATAGGTGTAAGTACCTAGGGAGACCAATGTTGACATTCAACGATCAGATCACTCGGACACTATCCGAGGGTGGTGTCAAGAGCCTCCAAAACCGGCGTGTTTGTATGAAAAGAGTAATGAATGTGAAGGAAGCTAGACAGGTTTGGCAGGATCATGAAGTCTGGCACTCAATACTCTTTGCCTACCCTGTTAGGGACTTGGCGTGAAGATATGTATGTATGTATGCTTGTCTTATATATAAAATTCTCGTATCACAATGTTCGTTCCCGTACTGCTCCGAAACGGTTTGATCGATTCTAATGAAATTTTGTGAGCATATTGAGTAGGTCTGAGAATCGGCCAACATCAATTTTTCATATCCCTAAGTGATAAGGGTGACTCACCCTAAATTTTTTTTACTAAAATATAGCAGAACAACGTCTGCCGAGTCAGCTAGTAATTATATAACAAACTAACAAAAGTCTATCCGTTCGTTACAAATACACTAATCTGAAAACTATATGTTTGTTTTAGGACTATATAAATAAATCAATATAATGTCACAATTGATAATACGACATGGCGATATGAGGTCATCGATCTATGAGGTGATCTTAATGCAATCAATTTATCATTTCTAAATTAAACTTGGACTTTTTAAACACAAAAATAACGGGGAAAATTTTTTTTGTGTTTAAATAGACAAAGGATACTTTGTTACACGACAAAATGCTTCATTCCCACGGGAAAACGGGTAACAGGAAATGGGAGAAGGGGAGAATTACATTTTCGTATTGAGACAGGTTGCACTGCTGTCAGTATGTCAGGAACTAAATTTTCAAAGTGTATTTCCATGGTTTTACAGACACATGTTATGTACACCTAATCAATTTCTCTGTACATATTATAATTAAAAATTTATCGCCGAAATGTAGGTATCAAACAAGCATATTGAGAACGTTTGCACATAGGCTACTTTTTAAAGCGGAACTGTGCTTCATTCTAATTGGAAATCGGGTAATAGGATACCGGCTAGTAAAAATTATCCTTCCGTACTCACCTTCGTCACATAATTTCTAAATGGCTAAACTGATTGGGTTGAAATATTTTAGTGTTAAAGAGGAAATATTTCATTGTTTTTTTTTTGTATTTAATTGGCTCCAAAACTACGGAACCGATTTGAAACAAACTATTTACAATTATTTAAAACGATTAAATAATTGTAAATTGTTATTATATGAAAAATTATATTAAATATATTATATTATAGATATGTTATTTCTATGAAAAATTTGAATTTTGTCCACCAATGCGAAGTCGGAGTAGGCTATTTTTATTTTATTTTTTAAGAAGAAATGGTTAGTCTGTGTATGTCATTCTGCAATTTATTATGATGTACCTACACTTGTTGCACGGGTATAATTTCATTATCATTTAATTTTTAATTCAATATGATTTAGGCAAATATTTAAAAAATAGTTTGATTAAATAACTATAACATATTATAACGCCTTGTACAAAAAAATAATTATTATGCGAAATTCACTTAAACTTACATTAATAATAACCAATTATTAATATTTACAGTGTGAATTTGAAAATTGTTTAGTGAAAAAAGGAGGATTCTTAATGGATGATGGACAAATTGACAAAGATAAATTATCAGCTGAAATTAAAGATATGTTTACGAGCAATCAGGATTTATCAGAAATTATACAATCGTCTTGTATTTATACAAATTGGGAGAAAACAGGACCATTAGATAAATGTGATATTGCAAAAGTAGCCCTTTGCATTAAGTTTCAAATACTTGCTGTAAGTTAAACATCATTTTTAAACTTATTTTGTACATTTATGTTTTGTTTACTTTTAATTCATACCTCCTCTGGAAAGTGAAAACTGATCTAAAAACTCGAGTAGGCTATGATAGGATTGCTGCTAAATTTTCAGCAAGTATTATAAAGAATACTAAATATAAAATATTTTGTTTGTATGTGTGTAAAACGCATGGGTAATGTTTTATTTATTGATTTATTGTACTTTATAAGAATTATTATTGAAAAATATTAGCGTTCTGCACTTCTCCTACACATACTATAAGTAGCCAAATTTTCATAAAAAGGGGTCCAAAGTTTTGGCATCACGTAATAATAATATCTATGCGTATAATATATTATATGGTGTTGTCGCCTCGTTGGTTGAGTGGCTAGCGTAAACGCCTAACTACACCGATCATCTGCGAAGCTCGGGTTCGATTTCCGATGGGGGCAGACATTTGTGTGACGAACATATTTTAGACGTCTGCATTTCCGTCTCTGGGTGTTTATTGAATTTATTCCGGTATCTATTTAAGTATTTCTATGTACTTATTAGTATCGTTGACAACACCCATAACACAAGCATATAATTTGCTTACTTTGGGGTTAGTTTCAATTTGTGAAACTTGTCCAGGGATGAAAAAGGATGTCAATATGTCTTGATTTTTCCTTAACAAGAAGAAACTTATTAGTCAGCTCAGTATTACAAGAAAAAAAAAAACATCCGTTTTATCTTTCAATAACAATGAACAAAGCTTTATTAATTTCGTCACGCCGAAGTGTTTTTAAGAGCGCCTGACAGATATCAAGTACAGATATCAAGTAGCTCTTCAAACAGTAACAAACTGTCAGCGATTGTTTTATTATCTTCTCGTCTGTAATTGTCTTAATCAAAACTACCCCCACCTGTACTACCTTGAGCCGGTAATTGACAGACAAAGGCTAGATACAGCGATTATTTGAAAAATAGGAAATTTCTCTGAATCTTTTTGGAATTATGAATGATTCCAATGTAAATGTGTATCCTATAAGTACATTTTATATATTTAAATTGATTGGTTTTACTTTAATAATTTATTGAAGCTACATAACGCTATTCGTTTTCTGGTTCACTACTTTTCATGCTTAGATACATTTACATACGCTAAAGTACGGTTGTGACTCAATAAAAAACAACTTAAACTATCTAAATATAATATAAATATTATATATGCAAATATAATACATAGGCGCAAAAAACGGAGCAACTAAAAGTCGATATAAGTGGGATGTCACATTTCAATTTTTCAAAAATGGTTCATAGTACAAAGATCTTTTTTTAAAAACTTCATCATTTACGAAGTAGAATAGAAAGCTCAGTGCTACATTTGTTATATTTTGTATAAAATCGGAACAAAAATGGTACTTATCTCAATTGCCTAAATTAGTGCTTACCTATAAAAACTCTAAAGTTTTGGTTAATACCTATTTACAATTGAAAAAGAAATGGTTTTCTAAGATATACATGGAATTAGATATGTACTTCAATATAAACATTAAACTGTTTCTTATAAATATTTTGAACTAGCTGTTACCGGCGGCTTCGCCCGCGTAGTCTACTAATTTGATATTTAGCTCTCCAACACTGCTCGTTAAAATTTTAAGATAAAATGTATCTATATCGCTATCCAAAGTTTCATCTATTTTTTTTAGATGTTAAAATCAATTCAGCAATTTTGCCGTCAAAACTAAACAAACACTGTCTCTTTTCTAATTTCAGCTCAGATAAATAGTAGGAATACGTTATTATCTCCACAGTTTTATCTGCACTTTGGTAATTCCTGTGAAATTAAATTGTATAGCAAGTTATCGAAACCAAATAGAAACTGTGAAGTTCATTATTTCAGTGTCACGCAAAATATTTCAATATACTTAGCCACCCCCTTTACCCCCTAATGGGGGTGAATTTCGACAAACCCTGAAATACGTGTTTCATCATTTGTACTAAAAAGCATTAATTCGAAGTTTCATGCAAAAATGTGCAATAAAAATATTTTTCTCATACAAACTTTGCCACCCCTTTAATCCTTTTAGGGGTTGAATTTCTAAAAAATAGTATGCCTATATCCGTTTCATGAATGCAAACTATCTAAATACCAAATTTCAGCAAAATAGGTTGAGTGCTTTAGGCTTGAAAAGGTAACAGACAGACAGAAAGACAGAGTAACTTTCGCATTTATAATATTAGTGTGGATATCATGTTGATAAACATTAGTTAAAAACAAACATTTAGGCCATATACTTTGAAATAAAGTATGGCCATCAGTTTTACAAAAAAAAATAATGTGATTTGTAAAGCCGGACATAAAATGACATGTAACAATATAAATAGCAACATAAATAGTAAATGGTAAACTTTACAATCAAAGCAAAATCTACTATAGACAAAAAAGTATATTCGAAAAAAATCAGATATCATATCTATGCTATTTCAACATGACGCGATGGCGTGTATATGGATAATTATATATTTTTATGTAAGTTTCCTATTATTTCAGTTTTATGCGGTATTATGTGTGTAAATTTTTAATTTTTTTTCCAGAATTGTCCTGACTGGATCGACAGCGATGCATGCAAAGAACAGAAATCATTAATTGAAGAATGCAAGAACAAATTTACCTATAAAGCATAAAATTTGTTTTAAAGGCGTCTCAGCAACAAAGGATTATGCAATTGCTATTTCAAATATTTTCTTTGAATATGTACTTCCTTTTTAACGTGTATGTCCACATAAAATTTTGCGGCGCACTATTTTTATTGAGTTTTATTTGTCTACCTAACCAAAAACTTAGAGATTTTGCAGGATCTAGAGATAAATAGACTTATTTTTTCATTTTTATGTTTACACTAACTGCTACCTGCGGCTTCGCCCCCGTAGTCTATTTTATTTAATATTTTCTTCCTTCTTCAAACTTTAATCTATTCTTATTTAAATATCATCTAAAAAGTATTACACGATGATGTAATGGAAAGAATAAATTTAGAAAGTAGTGCACTGAGCATAACCGTTCCATAAGGAGTCAACCACGCGTCTGTCTCTTTTTATCCATTCTCCCCTATTTTTTTGCAATAAAAAGTAGCCTATGTTGTTCCTCAGGGTCCATTCCATCTCTGTACTAAAATCATTCATCAAAATCGGTTCACTGGTTTAGGCGTGAAAGCGTAACAGACAGACAGAGTTACTTTCGCATTTATAATATTACATACATACATACATACATACATACATACATACATACATACATACATACATACATACATACATACATACATATCTTCACGCCAAGTCCCTTACGAGGTAGCATTAATTCAAAGTTTCATGCAAAAATGTGCAATAAAAATATTTTTTCTCATACAAACTTTGCCACCCCTTTTAACCCTTTTGGGGGTTGAATTTCCAAAAAATAATATGCTTATGTCCTTGTCATGAATGCAAACTATCTACATATCAAATTTCAGCAAAATCGGTAGGTTGGTTTACGCGTGAAAAGGTAACAGACAGACAGAAAGACAGAGTCACTTTCGCATTTATAATATTAGTGTGGATATTATGAGGTAAATCATACATATATACGTCAACGTTGACTAAACAAGCAAAACGTTTGATATGTGTATATTGATGTTTTAAATTAAAAATAAAAGATTTATAGGAGGAAAACTTCAAAATAGTTTTGCTGAGGTATTTGCGATTGTTATATATAATATACATAATAACAAAAAAATCAGAAATGATGATTAACTTTATGAGTAGGTATAAAATTATCTATACTTCACTATTTTCTGTAAAATTGTCAAATCATATCACTAATCAAAAATCGTTTATATTATCGTTATCGTTTTTATTTATTGGCCTCTATTTTTTTTTATGTTATAGGAAGGCAAACAAGCAGCCGGATTTCCTGATGGTAAGAAATTCACGCCGCCTAGAGACACCAAAGGTGGTAATGGTGCGTTGCCAACCTGAGGTCGGGATGTTAGGCCTCGAGCAAACCTCTTCCGTCCGGACCTCCGAACCGGAATACGTCATGACGTTATGGCAGCAGGAATAGGTAAGGCGCTGGTACCAATAAGGGCGAGTCGCTGCGAAACTCTACCACCTAGTCGGATGTCACGGTGTTAGTGATGGTAAGCCTATGCTCGCCTTCTACGAGCTGCCTGGCAAAAAAGGCAGATGGTCTATTCTACAATAGGGGGCGGGACAAATCTATCTATATCTAATCTATGTTTTTATTTATGAGTTGGGAAAGGATGACATATAAAATATATTAGACCACGAATGTCACGAAAATATAAGGAAATATCATAAAAGTGACCAAGCGCGAGTCAGACTTGCCCATGAAAGGTTCTATAGCAGCAAGTATCATTATAAAAAAATCTCTCAATTCTTTTTTTACACGGTTATTGCAGTTTACGTTACTGATTTCGCAAATTACACCTTTATCAATCGCTAAGACGGAAGTTCAATGAAATTTCTGCAAACAACGCGTGTTACATATATAAAAGACGTTATATTAAAGGGCTTAAGTGGATCGATTTCAAACTGCACAGCTCTTTTGACAGCGAGTTACAAATATTCTAAATGTTGGTGCACATATTAAAAAAAACTACTAACTGGATCTCGATCACACCTATTTCAAGTGGTAAATTAGGTACACAAAAATGTACATCATATATAATTTTTAGTCGTATTATCTTATTTTATAAGTACTTTTTCCTCTAACTTTCTTTTACCTGCGAATTAAATTTATTTTAATTATAACCGAATAATGTGAATTAAATGATCAATCATTTCCGAGTCAATAGTTAGATCTGCCGTTGGCAGTTAAAATCCAAATGCACTGAGATATAGTCTCAGCCTATTCCTGCTCAGATATTGGACGTACTGTCTGTTGACAAATATGAGCTACAGCCGCCATGATTACTAATGTATACGGTCAATATTGCAATGAATATGTTGCGATTGATGTGTGGCGTACCGCGCAAAGATCAGATTAATGTTTTCGTGGCAGCCTTCATATCCGTGCCATAACTGCAGGAACGCCGAACCGCATAAAAGATCGTACGGTAATATTGTGTGCAAACCTATAGCCTACATAGGTAACAAGTATCCTAGGTAATAGTAGACGCCAGAAAAAGACGCCGACCCCAGCAACACTGATTAGATGTCGTCGAACGAGATACGTGTGCCGATACATTCGAGTTTTCCCTGTATATTTCCATCATAAAGCATGTTTAAAAACTGTCAATATTAACAAGACGAAATCATACTTTAGCAGTTCATTTTTATTGAAATTAAAAACAATACAATAGCCACAAAACTTACATACCTACAGTTTTCATTTTTGCATCTAAATCACTTTTTTCGCCTTTTTTTTTCAATTTTTTGTAATGTTGCTATCTTAGAAAAATAAGGTTGCTATAGACTCTCAACAGTCTGATGGTAACCTGTAGTGTTCCAATTAAATTTTGCCGTTATTTCTAGCCATGCTTTTTGTTTTTGAACAAGATTAGGGCCAACAGTTTTTTTTTTTATTTTCAATTACATTTTTATATTTCAAAATAATATCAAAAAGAAGAAAACTGTCACCTCCAGTGAAATTCCGACTGCATAAACGTGGTTTCTCTTCCATCTTATTATAAAAATTAACGCAAAACAAGAAATAAATGACAAATATATTGTTTTTACAAAATGTAAGCTGTGATGTAAGCTGTCAAAAGTAGTACACAAAAAACGCCTAAGCACGATGTCCTTTTGAGTCTGACATAACGAAAAAGACATAAATAGCAAATTCCTGTTGCGAGAAAGACGTAAGAATACTTAAGTTTATACGTTATTCGCCCTTTCGTATTTGGCTGGACGTAAAAAGAATGAATGAATTTGAGATTACAGCACAGATTATACCGCGTTTACAGAATAAAAATGTTGGGTTACTATACCCTGGGCTAATTTTTGTTCGTACAAGACAAATTCCGAGTTAAATATTGACAAATTAACTTTGAGTTTACAACCTCGGAGCTATATAATTGTCCTACAAATTCCGTGCAAGTGGGCCGTCATCCTATATTGACAGTTTAACTCAGTATTAAATTTAACCCGGGAATGGACAAGTGACCCTTAAAACCAATTTCTCTAAACTCGTATTAGTTATATTCTCAGTATAAATTTGCAATTGACTGTTATATGACCATATCACCAACTGTTTATTTATAGCTTAAGAAGTTATACTAGAAATAAGAGTTATCCCATCGATTTCGAGAGAATTAGGACTTACACTAGGGAGAAAAGTGGCAGTTTAATGTTTTACAGCTTGGTATTATTGTTATTTATTGTTTTTATTTGGCCTTCTGCTTTGTACAGTCCAGTATTACTGATTTCTTTATTTTTAGATTCGTATTCAGCTTTTTTATTTATTTTTTAGCTTCGTGGTAGCCAGTTTATCAGTTTCATCGAAATGAATGAGGTGTTATGCCAAATGCTCAAGACTACTTCATATAAAAATGACAAATATTGTATTTTTGGCTTCAGGAAAGGTGAGGCGTTGGGTACTCGTGTTATTGCACATCATTCTATTTTCAGTAGTCTTACAGCTTACTAGTACTGATCGATGGGGACCCTGGCTATAGGACTTTCATTCGGTCTCTTAGATTTATTTACATCCAACAGATCATACTGAATTTATTAAAGCCTCCAAATAAGGAGATATTCCGATTACGAAAACCGATTTTCATAGTTTTGTTTTTAAACGGATAGCTCGTGATTTCGAAATAGTCTCCTAATAATTTTATCATGTTGCAACAAGTTGTTTTAAATCTATATTCAGCAATACATAAAATTTAATTGATATTAACGACATCATCGTTTACGTTGTCGTCACTAAATATTAATAAAATGTTTGTATCACCTTCTCAGAATCATCTCTGGAAACATTGTTATGAAAATTTAATTTAATTACGACGTAGTGAACCATCAAATAGTTGTTTCTTTCAGTTTTATCTTGTAAAAAAATATATGTATTTGTGTATTTTGAAATTCCTCATGTTGGTTCGAGCTCCTTTGTAAAATAGACCACCAGCCTTCCTGCCAGGCAGCTTGTAAAAGGCGAGCATAGGCTTACTGTCACTAACACCGTGATATCCTATTAAGTAGTAGAGTTTCGCAGCGACTCGCCCGGATTGGTACCACAACCTTACCTATTCCTACCACCATAACGTCCAATGCTTGCCGTTGTCGTGTTCCGGTTCGGAGGGTAAGGTAGCCGGTAAACTTCCTTTTGCTCGAGGCCTAACATCCCAGTCTCAAGTTGACAACGCACCATTACCACCTTTGGTGTCTCTAGGCAGCGTGAATTTCTTACCATCAGGAATTCCGTCTGCTTGTTTGCCTTCTATCATCATAAAAAAAATATTTAGTAGGTAGGTAATCAAAAGACACATAACAGCAACATAGTAGCTCCTTTGTGTTATGTTATGATTGTCGTTTATTTGCTCAAATAGTATTAATTTTGTATTAAGCTCAATGCTATAATTTTACAGTGCGTAGCTACATAGCCTCTGCAATTATATAACATGTAGGTAGGTATATAGTTATTTATATTTTATAATTGTACCTGGGTATAAAATATAAACTAACTATATAATATTAACTGTGATGGCATTTTTATTTTTTATTAAGTGTTGATTCGATGTCCAAATGTATAATGTTGTGATATTTGCAATTGTTATCTCTATGGTGAGCTTTAGAATAAAAAAATAACTACTAACTAAAATAATACAAACATCCTTTTTGATGTTATCAATTCGTCGGTATGTTTTAGATACATTTGTAAGAATGTTACTGGCTTAATAACAAATGTTTCATTTTGGGTTTGGGTACCCAGAAATAGGTAAGACGGTGGTACTAATCCGGGCGAGTCGTTGCGAAACTCAACCATCTGTTACCATCACTTATGTTTGCTTTCTACGAGCTGCCTGGCAGGAAGGCAAATCTTCTATTCTGCAAAGGAGCCCGGATAAACAATGTATCTAAATATATTTATACTTACTTAGTCTAAGTACATTTTTTGAACACAAGTTATCTATAATATAAAAATGAATCGCTAAATGTGTTGGTAAGCGCATAACTTCCGAACGACTGGACCGATTTGGCTAATTCTTTTTTTATTGTATTAGTTATTACCAGGAGAAGGTTCTTATGAGGAGAAAAAATCCGAAAATTGTAGGAAATTGGGAAAAATAATACTGCATTATTTCCCATACTGAACGGGTGGAACGAAGTTCGCCGGGACAGCTAGTGTTAAAATAATAATGTCAGTTAGGCTTGTCACATTCTGTGTCGTTTGGAGGATTATTTAAAGGCTTATTTTACATCTGTTAAAATAATATTTTAGGTATGCACTCAAGACGATATTGAAGAAAAATGTTTTAATTTTAGAAAAATCCTAAGTATATTTACAAGATATTGGGAAGAAGGTATTTAAAGCAATCCCGAGTATAACATCTAATTTAGAAACCTACTGGATTATAGTGAAAACCATTAGCATTCCAAAAATATGTTACAACGTTACAAAAAATCTGGAAGATTTTGAGATTGAAAATAAATTAAATTAAATGTAATAATAAATGTAGTTAAAATTTTAGGTCCGCTCTGGTTCGGTCATGTGGAAAGAATAACAGATGAAAGATTGACAAAGCAGATATACAATGCGAATGTGGATGGATGGTACTCAGGGAGACCAAGGTTGACATTTCACGATCAGATCAATCGGATATTATCCGAGCGTGGTGTCATGAATGTGAAGGAAGCAAGACAGGTATGGCAGGATCGTGAGGTCCGGCACTCGATACTCTCTGCCTACCCCGTAAGGGACTTGGCGTGAAGATATGTATGTATGTATGTAAAATTGTAACACTAACGATGCTTTAAAAAGTGTAACCAGTAGGCTTTTAATTATAAATTTCCCAATTTCCCAACAGACGTTTTCTTAACAATGAATAAAAAATTATAAAATTTTCTAATGTTCCGTTAAACTCATATTTCTTTCATTTCATAAAAACCTTCTCTTGATAATCAAAAAAATAAGTGAAATTTTTCTATAAATTCATGGATGTTGTAATGACGACGGGGTTTATTTATAAATATAGATAAGTGATACATGAAACAGTACAGGTATTTCTTCTGTTTAAAAATATATGTTATAGCCTCGTTTTTCTTTTATGATATTGGAAGGCAAACAAGCAGACGGATTTTCTGATGGTAAGAAATTCACGCCGCTTAGTGACACCAAAGGTGGTAATGGAGCGTTGCCTACCTAAGTAAGGCGGTGATACCAATCCGGACGAGTCGCTGAGAAACTTTACCACCTAGTATACCACCTAGTAGGATGTTACGCTGTTAGTGACGGTAAGCCTATGCTCGCCTTTTACGAGCTACCGGGCAGAAAGGCAGATGGTCTACTTTGCAAAGGAGCCCGGATCAACACGTGGAACCTCGTTGTAGATTTTGGTATCTATTTGAGTGTTTCTGTGTATTACAATTGGTGGCTAAAACCTATAACACAAGCATAATTTAATGTGCTTGCTTTGGTAACTGACCAGTTTGTGTAATTTGTCCGGGGATATGTACTTGTCTATATTCGTTACTCGAGTTGCTAGCATACACGCTTAACTACACCGACCAACCGCGAGGCTTGGATTCGATTCCTGACGGGAGCAGGCATTGGTGTGATGAACATTTAGATGTCTGCATTTCCGGGTCTGGGT
>NJDD01002850.1:11800-86978 GCA_002245505.1 Calephelis nemesis
ATTCACACTTATAACTATTTTTTCACTATATTATTTGATTTTTATTATTATTTTGGCTATAAAATCACAGAGCCGATGTACACTGTGGCAGAGCAGCGCCCTCTCTTTGGTCTCTATACGCAACGGTTGTCTTTACATCAGGAGAACCGCGTGCTTTTTCGCTGACTTTTAACACACAAAATACTTACAAAAGAAAGGAGAAAAGAAAGAAAAACGGGTCTTGTATGGCGGAAACAAGTAGAAGAATGGATTTTACGTGTGCCAGCAATACCGTCTTTACCATAAGGGCACACGGGGCCAGTGCCCAGGGCCCCTACACTCAGAGGGCCCCGAAAGATCGACCGTTTCACTCACTTTTACTTAAAATATTTTGTTGATTACCAAAAAAATCATAGTGGGAAAAATTGTAAAGTTTGATTTTTTTATATTCCGAAAGGGCCCAAAGTTTTTGTGTGCCCAAGGGCCCCAACATAATCTAAGACGGCCCTGTGTGCCAGGTGTCTAAATATGAAACTACCGCCTTACCTACTCCCGACATTATTAACTTACCATACTCACAACTCACTTAATATCCCAACCATGATTTAAAATAAACAACATTGGTCTATACACAAGATGAAACTAAATGTGGTACCTGCGCGCGCTTCAGCCACTATGCGGTAGTAGTGGAGGCCGCCTGCAACTGCATCTGGCGCTGCATTTGTTCCAACATCTCCTGCATACGGCGCAACTCTGCCTCCTGTAATATATATGCAGCTTTAGAAAATACTAGCTGCTCACGCGAAATTCGTTCCGTCCACAATCGAACAGGATAAAAAGTATCCTATGTCCTTCTCCCGGTTCTAAGCTACCTCCCAATCAATTTTCAGCCTAATACGCCTGTATCCCCGAAGACGTATGCAGAGACACAACCAAAAATATGTATGTAAAAAGCGTCTGTTTTGTTTGGTACCGTTCTTAATCCTAAATAATATTTAAATATCACCTAACAAAACAGTTCTTTGAAACTGCTTTTGATAGAAGGTAGGGAACCACTGAAGATATCCAAGTTAGTACATTGGTTAACAGTTTTTGCAATTCGATAGTTTAGCGAATGTCGTCCCAAATTAGTTCTTATGTCAGGCAAGTGTAAAATCTTCACGGGTCCAGGTATTCTGTTTATATGCTAATATTTTTTTGGAGAATCAATATAATTATGTAAAACTTTGTAAGAAAACATACAATCTGCTATAGCTCTTCGGCTTTGCAAATACTGCATCTTAAAATGAATCATTCTTTATAACATGTAAGTAAGAGTTTTACACTTATGACTAGTTTTGATTTTTAATTTTAATTTAAATCCGATTTTAGTAAATCATGTAACTTGATGCAAATTTTAACTTGACTATGGCAAGAACTAACGTTAGTGCCAAAAACTAAAGACAAAAACCCACCGCCAGTTTAGATTCGTGTTTTTACTTTTTTTTCACAGCCACATGCTGTGAAAAAAAAATAAAAACAAGACCCTTATTAGATTTTATACTTCTTATCGTCGGAGCTTGGTGGAATTCCATTCTTGATGTAATTTATATAGAAACACTTGTACTTTCGACAATATATTTTATTACCCTGTTATAACCCTGTTATATAGCCCTGATGATGCTTGTATAGCGAAACCGGTTGGCTAAATTATAAAAATAAAAAATAGTAAAATATATTGTGGAAAGTACAAGTGTTTCTAAATAAATTACATCAAGACCCTTATTAATTATTAAAAAAAACTTTTACCTTTTCACGAAGAGCCCGCTCGCGTTCCTCTTCATTGGATCCGTTCATTATGCCGTTGGAGTCTGCCTCACTCAGTCCACTTTCTGTCGATCTGTCAAAATCAAACTTCGTTATTTTCATTTCAATGATGCCTCTCCTGCTGTACATCGTCTATACTTAATTTAAGATATCGCTATCATTTTTAAATTATATTAAAACAATATATATCGGACATTTTAAGTCCCATCCAATTAGTGAGTTACTATGTTGGGATACGTGGATGTAATACCGCCACTGTTACCACTAGTAACTTGTTTCGTTAGTTTTTTATTAGTATTCCAAAATACAGGTCTGTAGTATTTTGAGTGTTATATTTTTTCTATATAAAACGATGGAGAAACAAAAATTTAAACGATGTAAAATTAAAAAAAAAATACAAATTATTACATTACCACATCGCGATTTGACATTTCTTTTTTTTCAAATAGCTAATGATTCCAAATGGTTCCACATCAACTTTTTGCCATCATCACATCCCACTAGTAGTTTCCATGTAAACTCTGTATATATCATCTAACTTGACGACCCTATTTTTAATTATGCTATCGAGATTGACAAAAATGTATACATTATTAAGTAGGATACAGATAAAACGAATATAGGATCACATTGGAATCTGTTTCAAAAGAACCATTCATATCGGTTTGTAAGAAGACTAATAAGTCTAGTAATAACGTACAAACTCAAAAACATAAAAAAACAGTCAAATTAGGATCCTCCTCCTTTTTGGAATCGATTAATAACTTAAAAGACACACTAGCAAGGAGAGTGAGTTAAAAAAATGTAGCAATATTAACTCACGTGTGTCGTTTAGGAACTTGTCCATTTCTTGCCAATCTCTCTGAACGGTAGTTTTCGTAATGCACTTCTTGAGTCACTTCTTGAAGGTCTTGCATATGGGTGCTGTAAAAATACGATCATGTTGCTATCATAATTTTATACAATGTTTGAAGGTATGTTTATTTTTACACTTCAACTTCGGAATCTATCACTACGAAAATTTGGCAAGCTGGTCGTCTGAGAACTGGAGAAAATGTTAAAAACTTGCTTCTATTCTGACTACGAAACAGGCTTTGCGGAAGGCGAAAGTTGCAAAAAACTTTTAACTACAATCTGTTCCAAACGCCCTCATGAAAAACGGTCATTGACCTGGGTGTTAAAAAGGGCTAATCAACATTTGTTGAAAAAAGATCGAAAGTATTTTTTTTGTACATATAAGGTTTTACTTACAGTAACTATATAAATTCATATAAATATCCTTCTGATGAAACACCATATATTATCAGATATACATAAGCGAAAAAATATTTACTCATTTATCACGAAACCCTGACAACTATTGAACTTATAAGCTTAAAATTAAACATAGATGTAGTTTATATATAGGGTCGGTTATATATAATTGTAATATTATAATAAAATTACAAAACGATCATATCCTGATAAAAAAGGTTTTACATCTCTAAATGAACTTGACGCCACTCGGGGTAAGCTTCGCTTTTTACCACGAACTGCGTTTATTAAAACATTATACTAATATTTGTATGAAATACTACGCTTTTGGTTTCGTTCGGAGTTACCGTAATACTTTGGGTCAGGGAACAGACTACAGATATAGCCGATAATTTTTAAGTGGAAACAAAAGCTCTTTTTGCAATGTTACGTAGTAAAAGTTTGGAAATTATGTTTTTAGAATTCAAGAATATTTATGTCTCTCCGCTGTACCTATACATATAACTTTTTAATATGCATAAAAAACCTAAGGAATTTATTATGATCAAATACATATATTCACGCCAAGTCCCTTAAGGTGTCTAGGCAGAGAGTATCGAGTGCCACCTCACGATCCTGACAAACCTGTCTGGCTTCCTTCACATTCATTACCATTTTCATACAAACACGCCGGTATCAGAGACTCTTGACACCACCCTCGGATAATATCAGAGTGATCTGATCGTGGAATGTCAGCTTTGGTCTCCCCGGGTACCTACGTCCATCCACATTCGCATTGTATATCTGCTTTCTCAATCTTTCAACATGATCGAATCAGCGGAGCATGGTTTGTATTGTTATTATTGCCCTTTTTCCATGATACAAATGTTGTTTACATGAGCATGGTCCTGAGCTTGATGAAGTCGCAGTGTTCGGGGTTCTCGACCTCGACGACGCCCCAGGGGTAGAGCCGACCTCGCACGCGGCGGCCGCGCACCTCGAGCTGCTGGCCGGCGCCGCACACCGCGAACGGGACCGCCGCCTTCAGCTGACGGACCTATACACAAATTAACAAACACCTCTTTATTTTTAACTAGTGGTCGACCGTTGCTCGAAATTCGACCATAATAAATTTCATCTCGTTGAATAAGAACGCCATCTTCATTTTTCAAGACCAACTACTTTGTTTCCCAACTTTTTAGTGCGCCATCTGTGATCTTTTATCGTTATCAACAATATATTTGTTTATGTGTGCCAAATGCATGGTGGTGTGGGTAATGTTTTATTTATTGATTTAATGTACTTTATAAGCATTATTATTGAAAAATATTAGCGTTCTGCACTTCTCCTACACATAAACTGTAAGTGTGCCAAATTTTATGCTCCTGCGTCCGCACAATTTTCGTAAAAAGAGGTCCGAAGTTTTGGCATCATGTATTAATATATAGATGCCGAAAATTAATCCTATAGATAACATTATTGTTACCGTTTTATAGTATCTATCCGATAAAATGCTTGGGACTAATTACTCCTCGTGTCAGTCTCTCAAAAAATTAATTTATAATTAATTTAAATGAAATGTAGTATTACCTATACTGCATGTAATTAATGAGTGTCAATAAGATATTACAAAAATATTTAAGTAGTACATTCTACCAATTTTTTTGTACAAATATTTTAAGTATCATAAAAAATACAACACCCGTTTATATAATTTTTTGTGAAATAACTATTTTCATAATTGTATCATCCTGACATCACGAAAGGCTTATCTAATATAAATCAAGTCGCAAGTCATCACCTCCTGGCATCAAATTTCGTTCTTGGTGCTTTTAGGTCGAAACAATGTGTACTCTATATTATCTGTGTCTGTGTATAACATGACAAAATCGGTAATAGTAGAGGATCCCAGAGGGGATTTTTGGAGTAGCTCAAGCGCGTTAAACTAAGATATGGAAGATACCCTGTGCCAGTGTTAAACACTTAAATTATGTAACAAATCTCTATATAGAGGCGCGCATGTAGGGTTGTCTGTCTATTTTTTTTTGGGTTGATAATATACTTGAGTATGTCAAATTAAAGTATGGCGGGCTTATTGCATGCCAATAAGTGCATGTTTAAATTTTCTGATGATTTGAACAAGATGTACGAGAGACCGAGGTTCAGAAACTTTCAAGAACCAAGTCATATAATATGTTGATTGTCTATTACGGCACGGCACACATTAGGCATATATATATATATATATATATATATATATTATAATACCTTAGAGTTCGGCTATGATCAAGTGACTGCAATTGTTATTTTAGTTTCTAGACACTTAACGCAACCGCTAAAAAGAAAAACCTCACACTACCTTTTTTGCTCTCCACTACTTTATCAACAACGAGTAATGGGTGTCCATGACGCTGGAGTTACTACACATTTAGCATCGCGGGCTCCCCTACTATAAAGACTTCATAGCTAATCTATTACAACAGGAAGCAAAAAGCCACGACTGTTTGCCTTGTAACTCCGCTTTACTTTCTAGAGCCATAATATATTGGCAATGTTTCGATTTGTATCGTAACTGACGTGAGCACAGTGGCACATAATAAATAACGCAGAGTTCAGGGTGGCAGTAACCTTTTTAAGATCTATAGGAAGACATATTTTTTTTCATCAGGAAATACATTCGCCATTTATTTTTATTTATTTAATTCCCTATTCTTTCGTTGTTCATTATTGCTTTTGGTTATTTATGTAACATTTTAAAAAATAGTCAATTTAAAACAGCATGTCTGTTTTTTTAAACCGTGAGAAAAAGAGAAACAAGAGCCACTATTCCAAGATTCACTTATGTGCAGTTACTATAATCAGAGAAACATATTCCATTAGTATTACCATTGGTAGCTCGACTAAAAGTGAAGAAGTGTTGCCTATAGTTACACAAGATAATTGAGTTAATAATCGACGACAAGCAACCGTAGATAGATATATTACTAATCGTATAAGAAACTATCGTTCTTCAACAAAACGACTCGATTCTTATAGAAACTGGGCATTGCTCACACTCCATTAATAAATTACACAGTAATATGTGTGAATTTGTATGACAAAACTGAAAACAACAGCTGACCCCCTTTCAAAGTAAGGGTGTCAGATATTTACGTTGCTTACTGTGCCTACATAATCCCTTACAGTTTTATTAATAAACCCCAGGTAAAGTTCTCCGCGATTCAGCCTGATATCATAGTAAAAGTATCTTCACGCCCATGTCCCCAAGTGTTAGGCAGAGACAACTTTATTTTTATTAGAAACACAAACAAACTCAAGAAGTCAAGCCCGACGTCGGACCGCTAGACCACAGAGGCGATGAATAAATGATTATATCAAAGTCGTTATTACAACGTGATAGAGAACTTAATATAAACTTAATATTACTACAACGTTACTCCATGTTTATTAACAAGACATTGCTGATGTTTCTGCTGTTCACAAACTAAACTTATTTTAAATATATGCTATCTTTTTCAAATGAAACAAAAACAAAAGAGATAGAACATATTAGATATGTCAAATTAATCCGCACATGTCAAATTGTAATGTTTTCAAACAACGTTTTCCGAGCGATGGATTAAACGCCAGTAGAAATGTCGAGTACAGACTAATCTGACAGCACTAAAAGTGTGTTGTCTCTTTCCATTACTTTCGTTGGAAGAAGATAGCGATAACTTAAAATTATTTTAGTGCAATATGAATTATAATATTAATAATTATATGTAAAACAAACACTAAAGCACCCGTCATGAGAAGCTATAAATTATGTAAACAAACATATTTTACCAAGTATTTTCTTTTACTTCGAGACAACAATAAACTGACCATATTCAATCGAAATAAAAAAATAGACGGGTTATATGAAAATAACAACCTATTTAATTTAGTCGGATCATATCTAACACCTGACGTTTGAGTGTCTTGGTACGGGGACGCGCCGGTCGCCGGGAATGCAAACCATCGGTTCGTCTTTTGGAAATAAACGCGTCATTCGAGTTTTGAATTTTTCATTGCTTTGTTAAAATCGCGGATTTGGTTGTTATTGTTAATTTTTTTATCTTTTCGTTATCACTTTGTTATTGTTGTTAGTTTTGTTAATTGTTGCCTTAATTTTAATTTTTTTTATCAATTATTTGTTATTGTGTATTAACGTATAATGAAGCCAGTACCCAGTACATCTAAGGAAACCAATTTTCCACGAAAAAATGTCAAAACATACGTAATTTAGTATACATATTTAAATTATTAATTAATTAAATATTAAAAAAAATACTTTTATCTTTGAACCAAATGTTGTTAACTCCCGAACGTTTCTTTACATAATTTATAGCTTCTCATGACGGGTGCTTTACAAACGTAAATGTCACTTACCTGTTCTTTGTAATCTTCGTCTTCATCACTGTCACAATCAGGCAGAGGATATATCTTGATGCCTTCTCTTTCGATTTCTTCCATAACCTGTAACATGGGAGAAGTGTGTTTCACTTAGCATTGTTGTTGGTCCGAGTTCCTTTGCAGAATAAACCATCTGCCTTCCTGTCAGGCGGCTCGTAAAAGGCGAGCACAGGCTTAACGTCACTAGCACCGTGACATCCTACTGGATGGAAGAGTTTCACAGCGACTTGCGGACTTGGTTTCAACGGTTTTCCTATTACTGACTCCTAACATTAATGCCGACGTATTCCAGTTTGCAGAGTAAGGAAGCCGGTAAACTTACTTTTGCTCCGGGCCTTACACCCCGGCCTTAGGTCGGCAGCACACCATTACCTCCATGCATGTCTCCAGGCAGCGTGAATTTCTTAAATTATATTCACGCCCATACCCCCAAAGATGTAGACAGAGGCACAACCAGGGCACCCACGACCAGCCGAAGACACTAAGTCCCACAATGTGATAGCTGGCAAGCCTACCGCCAACCGGGCTCATATCTAATCCCGAGCAACATTTTTTTTATTAGAAGATTGAATAACCAAAATTTTCATTTTATTACCCTCAGGAAATCCGACTGCTTGCTTCCAATTTAAAAAAAAAACCTGAATTTCCATTAGAAAAGTAGTATTAGAAGGTGTGTAGTTAATAAAACTTTAAACCATGGAGTAGTGAGTTCCTTATCGTATTTCAATATTATCTTTATAACATTATAAATGAAAATAAGTTACCCTGCTCTTGAGCCTTTGCACTTCCTTCTTAGTAAGACAATCAGCTTTGGCGATTACAGGAACAATGTTTACTTTGTTGTGGAGCTGTTTCATGAATTCTATATCTAGTGGCTTCAACCTAAAATTAGGACTAAATGTTATACAATTGTGGTAATTCAACTAAAATAAGTTCAAGTTTTATTTTAGGTACCTTCTTTCAACAATAGTAATAGAAAGAGACCGAACTATTTTAGCGCTGTCAGATTAGTTTTTACATGACATTTGTACAGGCAGATGGATGCACTCAGAGAGCTCAATTAATCTATCATTAAATCAGATTTTTTTAATATTGTGTCAAGTTAATGACTGATTAAAAGAAAATAGACCTCTCTGAATTCACCTGTAAGTCTACTTCTCGGAAAACGTTGATTAAAAACGTCACGAGTTGACATGTCCAGACTAATCTGACATGTCTGAAATTTTCTTTTTATTTCACTGGAAAAAGACAGCATACACTTAAAATGTGTTTAGTTGCTGTTCAGCAGAATTACCACCAATGTTGGCAATAAATAAAAAAAATATATTAATTCCACCTAAATCTGGTAAAGAACTTTCTAGATAAGTTGTCTACGCCTTTGCCTCCATTATATGTTTATCAGTTGTCGCGCACGGGATAAACCATACCCTAAATTCCCCCGTGTTAGTCCGGTTCCGCTGCCATATAAACCATCTGCTTCTCTGCCATGCAGCTCATAAGAAGCGCAATCACAAGTTAAAATATAAGTCATTATCAACAAGACCACTGGTGGTAGAGTGCTATGCAGCAACTTGCCCGGGTAGAAATCCACCTCCCTACTTATTCTTGCCGCCTTAACAACTCTGTCAAGTTCCTGTCTGGAGGGTAGGGTAGTCAAAAACTTGCACAATAGGCCTTCCCGGCTTCAGGACAGTGACGCACTGTCACCATTGCTGTCTTTTACCATCTGGAGAGCAATGTGCTTATTCGCTGATCTCTAACATATCTCCCACATAAAACTGTTTTTTAGGCACAGATTTGATCAGTTGAACGTAATTGTATAACAAACACATATCCTATAACCATCATTACATACAGATAAGTGTATCTAAAACTAATTAATTGAAATATTTTATTGAATCAGGCGTTACTTTGCGGAAATCCATTGTAACAGATGTAAAATAAGCCTTTATTTTGCTAATTCCGCGTAAGCAGTGTAACTGTTGTGGCAAATAATCCTCCAAAACCAAATAATTTGGTGTTCTCTGTGGTGAGTGCTTCGACAAAGTTGACGAAGGACGTGACAAGTGTTTTTGTTTCCCGTGTTCGGACTCTATTTGTGACCTGGTCGCGGTGGTGGGAGGTGGGAACTTTAGGTAGGGTTGTCACATGTGAAGAACGTGACAATCTATATTGTTTCCCGAGCTCTTCCTATATTCGTGTTCTGGTCGCGGAGATGGGTGGTGGGAACCTAAGTTAGGCTTGTCACACTCTGTGTCTTTTGGAGGATTATTTGCCACAACTGTTACACTGCTTTTATTGAATTTTATATAATTGAAATTTATTGCTATATAAAACATTTTTATGTGGATAATGTCGACTCATTAATTATTTGTTTAAAGTAAAAATATAATTGAACACAAACCCATGTCCAAATGGCGAAATGAAATAGAAGCAGCAATGGATGCGGTTGTCAACAATATTACGTCGGTTGAGGCCACTCTCATCTCGTAAAAAGCGTTCAAATTGTTCATCGATGTATTGAATTATTGACTGAAACAAAAAGTAACACTTTAGCTACATACTAAAAATTTACCGCCTCGTGTGTCGAAGGTTTCGCGTACACGCCTAATTGATACCGTGAGACTCAGGATCGATTCGCGACGGAGGCTGGTATTTATGTAATGAGTGTGTATTTCCAGGTCTGGCAACAACAACATACTATGTTGATATCAATTTAATTATTTCTATAAAAGAGTATTGTTGTCTAACACCCATAATCTTCATACAATTCGACTTTTTTGGGGTTAGCTCCATTTGTATAATTTGTCCAGGGATAATCATTAATATTTCTATTCAAACTTCATGAATAATGTGTGTCAGAACTTGATAGTTGTCCATGAATTACATGAGTCATTCAAGGGAAGGAACTGTTTGACCCAAATCCCATCTAGTCTTACTTTTGGAACAGGTAGTGCCCACAAGTGTTCATAATATGTAAGAAATACACGAATATAACACATTGAGCTCTTCACTAAAATGTTACACAATAATATTACCTAACAAAATGATAATTATTCTTTACCACTGTGAAGCTAGGCTCTATATGACATATGACAACTTTTTCATATTGCATAACGCCACTTCTTGGTAACATTTAACATGTTGATAATATGTTCAATAGAATTTCATTTCTTTTTGTAAGTTGTGAGTATACTAATACTACTTTTAGATAATCTACTAAGTTGACCTATGTAGAAGCTCAGCCTAAACGGTGCCAACACTTTATATATTCCTGCTGCCATAACGTCAATATCCACTATTTTAGTGATTCGGGCTACTTCGCACTTCTGCTTAAGATGCCAGCCGTAATATAGAGACGCGTATATTATATATTTAAGCAAACCCAATAGTTTCTTGCATACCTACAGTGATAAAAATTCTTAGATTAAGATTTTTTTATTGTTTAAGTTATAAGTTTAAGAATGTTTATATTGTTTGTATAATAATGTTATACAAACAATCGCCTCTGTGGTCTAGCGGTCCGGGTGTTGGACTTGACTGCATGAGGTCCCGGGTTCGAATCCCGGGTCGGCCAACAAAAATAAAATTGGATTTTTCCAATTTTCTAATAAAAAAAATGTTGGTCGGGATTGGAAATGTGCCCGGTTGGCGATAGGCTTGACACGTATCACATTGTGGGACTTAGTGTCTTCGGCTAATCGTGGGTGCCCTGGTTGTGCCTCTGCCTACCTCTTCGGGGATATGGGCGTGAAGATACTTTTTTTTTAATAATGTTAGCTTACATAAGAAAAATCATCTGTTGGGACTGAGGAAATACCATATGTGTTCTGATGATCATCAGTAAGTCAGTGACGAAATTAGTGTTTCTTTTTTCATGTCAATAACAGTGGAAACTTTATATATTTAATTATTTACTGTATATATTTTATCGTTAGAATTTTGTTTATTTGGTATAAACAAAATCCAAGTTATAAGGATTCAAAAAAAATTACTTATTTTATATTCTCATCCCTAATTATTGCCAGGTACAAAATGTCCAAATTTCATAATTTTTTTCTTTGTTTGTGTACTAATATTAGCTTACACACAAAATTTCAGCTTTTTAGGACTTCAGGAAGAACAATATGAATTTTGATGATAACCAGTGATTCAGTGACAAATCAGTATTTCAGATATCATGAGTATTAGAGCTATACAGCTGAAACTTTACATATTTAATAGAATCTATACTTTTTATCGTCGGCACTTCGAGGAATTCCATTGTATGCACACTTTTTAGAGGTAAACACATGTATTTTCTACTATCCACTATACATGTTCAATAAGTTTACTAGAGACATCATTTTATCCTGAAAATTTTGTAAGTTATAAATGTTCAAAAAAAAAACGACGAAACGTTTTACTTGGTAGTAGAGTTTCGCAGCGACTCGCCCGGATTGCGATTGGTATCACCGCTTTACATATTCTTGCCGTCATAGCGTCAGCATATTTTTAAAGAAAGAAACACTTGCACTGTTTTACTTATCACTTATAATTTATTACTTTGTAATTAATAGCCTACCGGTTTCGCTTATACAGCATCATCAGTTCTATTAGCTTATACAGCAATAATTTTAGCCGTGATGATGCTGTATTTAAGCGAAACCGGTAGGCTATTAATTACAAAGTAATAAATTATAAGTGATAAGTAAAACAATACAAGTGTTTCTTTCTTTAAAAATATGAGTATTTGGAAGTTTTACCAAGTGCCGACGATAGAAAATATCAAATATATAGTGTCAGCACTTGCCGTTGGCGTGTTCCGGTTCGGAGGATAAGGTAGCTGGTAAACTTACTTTTGCTTGAGGTCTAAAATCCCGGAATAAGGTTGGCAACAACCCATCACCACTAGCTGCCGTGAATTTGTTACCGTCAGGAAATCTGTTGTCTTGTTTGCCTTCCAATATCATTAAAATAAAATGAGAAAAGACATTTAGATAGTGATCTCGCACTTTGCTTAGAACATCTTGACAACTCTGGGGGAATGGGGAAGGGGGTTCCGGCGAATCTCTTGGCAATCAGCTAGGTGGGGGCTGGAAGGAGGAAATTGACTAAAAATAGCTTACATACTTAATGGATGCCCTCTAATCAGTCTTTTTAGTTAGATATATTCTAGATTAATCAGCTAATTATGTTACTAATTAAAGTGAATTAATTATAACTAATTATAAATACAGTCAAAACCGTTTATGACGACATCGTTTAGAACAACATACCGGTTAAACTGACCAAAATCAAAGGTCCTGGCTGTATTTTATAAGACCGCCTTATCGAAAACATTGGTTAAGCGACCACATTTGGTTAATGTTTTCGGACAATTATATCTGTAGAACGACCAGCTCAGCTGTATTGTTAACAATTTGAATAGGTAACTGTATCCACATCTGGCACAGTATAATAGTCAATGGCTATTATCGTAAAAGTAAACAAAGTTTAGAGTCTTTTGCAATTCTTAGAAACAATGCACATGCATGCCGTAGCCTCAAGGCCCTCTTCGTCATATCTCTTAAGTCAGTTTGTTACTTATCTTTACATAAGGAATAGGAAGACTCGGAAGAACAATTTACAGTGCCAAGTTTGATTGACGGTCTCATTGCTGTTAGTGTATTACGAAAGATTGTTCTCTTTAATGAAGAGTTCCACATACAGGGAAATTGTAACGATACGCTGATTAAAATTCAACGTGAATTACAAAATGTGTATGCTCAACAGAAGTGTTTCAAACAAACTAAAATTACAGATTTTATGCATACAAAAATGATGGAAAAATAATATTGTTCTTTTATATTATACGTTTGTATTGAAGTACACCAAATGCGGTTTAATTTCCTACATGAATATACATATTTTCTTTCCTATTAATACCCGTCACCGGTTGTTACAACTATAGGTTTTTACGACTCAATATTAGTAGTCCCTTCAATGTCGTTATAACAGATTTTGACTGTAACAAAAAAGCAAGGTCGCATACACATTAATATTTTAGTTTCTAAAAGTTGTTATATGTTGTGTATTTCTTACTGTCAAAAGACATCTGCTTCTTTGCCTTCGAAATATGCATAAATGAAGCTAAAATTAAAATAAAAGAGAATAAGTAACACAACAGAGGCAAGGCGAGCTGTGCTTAGATGTAAAATAAATAGTGATGGATTTTCAAAATCGCTTACCCTGAAGCAGTCTGTATTATCAATAGCATCACCATACCCAGGTGTGTCAACAACCGTCAGTCGGAGCTTGACACCTCTTTCTTCAATCTCCACAGTTGAAGCATCTAGCTTAACTGTTTGATTTGTCTTTTCTGTAAAACCATTAGAGAATCTTGTAACGCAAAAACGTGTTAGGGTTAACAATATCATAAAAGTTTAAAAAAATCTGCAGGAGTGCAGCTTATTGAAAATGCACAATTGTCACCATCAATTCTGGTTTGCCTAATCTTTGACACCTTGTTATCTGATATTTTATGACATTGACATTATTTTATTTTATAAGATTGCAAACAAGCAGGCGCCAATTCTAAAGAGAAAACCATCCCTAAAATCACCATTGACATGACTGATGCTTTGCTAACTTGTAAGTGATGTAAGGCCTGTAAATTAACTAACTTAGTAACCAATTTGGTATATAATTTGTCAAATCACAAGGTAAGCTTTTTCAGAAAATTCCAAACTACAAGTAAGTCTGTTCCAGTAGATAGTAACAAATTTAACAACCACCAGAGCCTTTACCATGAGTTGGAATAGATTATGTTTAGCAATTGTTGTATCTTTTCTTCTTCTTCTTCTTTTCATATTCTCTTAGTTACCAGTAGAGGTGCTATTCAAATATTTCATACAAATATTTTACGGGGACGCTTGAGGTGACTTAAAACTCATGGTAAGGCCACAGATTGCAAAACATTGCCATGTTGCTGCAAGTTAACTGCAGTTAATATTTCTATTACTAAACAGTATTCAAAATGACGTAATATTTAGGCAGGCAAATTACACATTTCTTTTATTCTTTATAGTATTGAGAAACCAACAAGCACACTGGTTTTCTGATGTTGAATGATCACCAAATAAAGAAGGTAATTTTTCCATTTATCCACCACATTGAACTCAGATTTGTCATAGTATTTTTTTAAAAGTACTTTTCAATATAGGATGGCAAACAAGCAGACAGATTTATAGTTAACCTATAAATTCTATTAATGTTGATAACAAGTTGCTATATGGACATCGGGATATTAAGTTGATTGTGTGAGTATGCCAACAAACTTGTCCACCAAACTAAACATGGCAAAGGAATTTTCTCAAATTAATATAATTTCATATCAATAATATTTATTATGTTACCAATGGCATCAGGGATGACTCGCTCTGGATACAGATCAGTCAAAAACAATGAGTTTACAAGAGTAGACTTTCCAAGTCCACTTTCGCCAACCACCATCAAGGTAAACTCAAATCCCTTCTTCACTGACTTTCGATGCACTTGGTTTGGAAGGTTAGCAAATCCAACGTATCCTGGTGTCTCCAGGTTTGAAAACTGCATGTAAAACCATCAATTATCAAATCAGAAATAACAAAATAGTCACAATTGATATGCTTTATGGATTATGTAGCTTTTAAAAGAAATCAAAAAGTTAAAATTCCATATTTGAAATTGGTTAATTAACTTGTAAAAACAGATTGGAATGAACATTAACTTTACTTTTTCTGTGTCTGTCTGTAGCATCACAACTTTTGAAAGGACCAATTTCAATGCATTTTTTTTTTGTTTAAAAGCTGACGTGATCAAGATCAACAGTGTGGAACAAGTATGGAAAGCCTAGTTGATACAATACTATACTCCATTGAATTAATAACAGTGTTTTCATATTTTTTTAACATTAACTGTTCTGTAGTGAATCAATTGAATTGCAATAACTGCATAGTTTACATAATATAGGAAGTTCATGGTATCAGTTACTCCCAAAAAAAGGTGAATATTGTGCTGTTAACATTTTTAAAAACATCATGAAAACAAATAAAACTTAACTGCTTGTCCTAACGTGGCTCACTACTGCAACACCACCAAAACTGCTTTGGAGCCTCATTGATGGGCATGTTTGTGTGAGTGTGCAATTTTAAACATTGGTAGTATAGATGTTATATTAGGGTAACTTTTAGGTAATCCTATTATTAAATACAGTATTTATCCCATATTATGATATCATACCTATTACTGGATATTAGTCAAATATTAGTGAACCAGTTGATAATCAGCCATAGATACACAATCTAATATTAATACCTGCGTAATATCCATAATAATCAATCAATATGAAATACAATATTCTCGTGAATATCATATTATACAGTAAAAATAGACAATGATAGTATGATTAATACAAAAAAGTAGGTTTTGTTGAAACATGTATGTATTTAAAACATTAAAAATATGTTCACATTCGACATAGAAATGTGTCCAAACTTCGCTGGTTCCCGACATAATGATAACAAAACTAAATTCTATATTTTCTTATATCTATTAAAAATATATAACAACAAAAACTACCACCAAAACCTCCACCAAAAGCAAAAACCTAGTCACTAAATAAGTACTAACAAATTAATAATTTGTTATTAATTATATTTCAATCACTGCGAGCATGTGCCGGGTCCGACAAATACTATATGAACAATATGGAGTCGCTGTGAGCATTGATCACTGCATATTATGATTACCTATAAACTAATATTTGTATTAGCTAAACTAAGTTAATGCGATGAACTAGTGACCAAATGTAAACAGAACTATTTTCATTGCTTGCTTGCTTTGTTACCCGCTCTTGCAAATTTTATACGAAGCCCGACGTGTATAACGATGTGTTTACAATATACAAATTACGCACGCACGCAGTACGCAGTCAAATTATATTCATACAATACAAAACAATGTTCGTCTCCCTCACTTGCCCGCCTCGGATTGCTACAGCGACAGCAACGGTGAGCCACCGCTCTACGTATTCCGCGTACCTATTATTTGACTATTACCTGGTAACATATTACTCTATAATCACATATGCTAATATGAATATACATGGCTGGTATTATAATATCTCTGCCTATTACGAATATATTAGTCACACCTCTAATTTGTAGGTAGTTTACATACTTTTTCACATTTGCACTGTGTAAAGATCGTTCTTAGCTACATTAGTGTTATATCGCTGGTAATACTACTGTTCACAAACTAAACTTATTTTAATAGAAATAATATTATATTTGCATGCCAATAATTGTATTGTAAAACATGTAACATTTTTAATCAACATTTTCAAAGGATTGGATTGATAGTGTCTATATACGTCATGTAATGTAAAAACTAATCTAATAGCACTAAAGGTGTTTCGTCTCTATTTATTACTATTATTGAAACAAGTCAGGGATAAATGAATGTGTTTTATTCAAATTAAGTTTACATTATATACATTTTTTGAATGTTTAATTTAAATTAGTTTATTGGTTTTTAAAATTACCACCATTATCTGTAATAACATTTTCATTCTTTCATTAAAGTGTCTTTGATATACAACAATTTGATATGGAGGTTCATAAAATAAAAGATATTTTATGGGTGTTCCATAATCTTTAAAGTTTGGAAGCCCCCAAAAACACAGCCAAGAACCTTACCATGAACTTACAAATGCTGTAAAGTTGATTTTTTGCCACTTACAACATTTAGCAACATATAAATAATACTTGCTTCATGAGTCTTTTTCTCTTTATTTATTTCATGACTAGTCTACAGTGGACAAGTCAGTCCCATTGTAACCTAATAACAATAACATACAACTTATTCTAAAAACAGATTTTTCATTATAATGTAAGGCCCAAAAAGTTAAAATTAGAACAAGAAAGTATTAATTGCGAAAATATCCTTGTATTTAGCTTAATTGAAATAAATCAGGAAGTTGTGGGAATCTTACATATAAGATTTACACAACAAGCCTCTCTGGGTGATTATAGACTGTGTGCAATTATACAGATAAAAATATTTTTACCCTTTGTCCTGTTATTACTTTATTTATAAATATTATTTACTTAGAGCTCGTAAATGAGTATTTTGATAAAATATTTACATACACAGAATTTTGTTTTACAACTGAATTGTTTGTCTACTTATGACTAACGTGTACTCATACTCATTCGATACATATTCAACCGGCACGCAAATTATTCGACACACATCCGCAGCTAACTGTTTCGTGTTACATATAAACGCATACATACTTATAAGGAAATCGAGCATTATTTCTAAGCAGTATTCAAAACTAGAACAACATACAGTAACTAGTCTACTTTACTTTAAGAAACAAAATCACTAGAACGAAATATCTTTATGAAATACCAAATGGATACTTGCATTTTTAGTTTCACTAGACATTCTTGTTTCTATGTTATCCACGTCACAAGATAAGGTTTAAAAGGTACTACACAGTTTCGAATATCTAATTTAAATCTATCACAATTCACTTTCAATTTACTAATAGTTCATGAATTAATAATAATGCTAATCTTTTTCAGAAATGAGAACAATCAACATCTGTATTCAACATTAAAAGCGGAAGATTGATGCAAAGCAAACACCAGCAAACACTGATCACTGATATTGTCACTGATGACCATGGTCTTTTCGGTTAGTGAATTTGACAGTTCTCAGCAGTTTTTGATTATTTTAATTCTTAAATTGTGTGGAAGGTAGCGCTGCAGTCCTTATTGCCATTTTATAACATTTCATTATTGATATACGGCAACACTACAATAACAGGGTTGCCAACCGTAAAGTTGAGTCGATCCTATTTGTACGATCTTTGATACACTGTACGAAGTTAAAGTCAATCATAAATTGGCGCGTATACATTCCACATACATCCATTCCACAACGCCCTTACTACAGTTTAAATTAAAATTTCGCGTAATATTCTTTTCTGAAAATAATTGATCAAATACGATTTTTCCTAGACATTGGTAGTATCATCAATGCTACGGCTACGACTCTACGGCATTGTCTCAATATCTAACAAAATTAATTCATGAAAATTATACTTCTTATAAATAGAAAAATATGTTATGCCTTATTTATTAACCCATTTATTTTATTTAGTATATTTAAACGTACTTACCTGCCTTTAATAAATCGATAGGCACAAAGTGAATAAGTCTATCTACAAAAAAGCAACTTATGCAGGAGATCAAAATTAAGGAAACCATTTTAAATTTCTGAAAGCATTCAGCCGATTATTTTGAAATTTTTACTAAATACAGTTTTAGTTTATACAGATATATTTCTACAGAATTTTAATCTATCCTCGAAAAACGTTAATTATAAACGTCACGATAGGCCCGAGCTTAGCTTAAAAAAATATAGCAATATAAAATCCCTTTTATTCTCGTTTCATTGGAATAAGATAGCATGCAATTAAAACAAGTTTAGTTAGTGCTCAGCAGAATTTTCACAAACACCAAAAAATAATCTAACAATAAAACCAAAAAGTTAAAATTTTCAATAAACCTTCATTGTCCCGCCATTCAAAAATTATGATACATCGACAGACAAACGACAAACAAACTGGTTGATAAATAATAACGTAAAATAGAGTCCGGGCTCGTGGTCCCCCAAGAGTTCATTTGGTTCTAAATAAAATAAAATGTGTTACTGTTTAATACTACCGTACACTCGTAAGAAGTGAAGAAGTGAAACTTCTTTATGATGTTATTTTTCAAAAAATAATTTACAATATGCAACTTTACAGAAATTGATTAAATAAAGTTTATTGCCAATCCCTACTCCGCTGGAGAAAGTATACTTCGAATCACGCGTGGTAGGTATAAGAAAAAGATGGCGCGTAACGGAAAAATGTTACACTAAATTTTTTTCCAACCCCGATAAAGAAGTTTCACTTCAAAAATAAACTGATTTTTTTTACTATTTCATAACTAATTGTTGTTATTGTTTTTCTAAACAAACAGAGACTCCTTCCAATTTTATAGCAAACAATATCGATAGAAATGACTGAACACCTTTTTTACTTTAAGTACAGTACATGGCAAACTATACGCATAGTTCGATTCCGTAGCCGTAACGTTGGCAACCCAGCCGCCATATTTTAAAAACCACTTTGTTAACATTAAAACGTGTCACCATGTTTAACTCATTTAAAATGTAAATTTTTTGTTTTGAACCCGATCTTGGATTTGCAGATTGAGAAAACTAGCACCGCTCAACACTCTAGATTGATTTTTCTGTCTGATCTGCCCTGTTTGACCTACACCAGTATTTGAAATAATCATTTCGACATGAATTTGTTTTTACAGAAATTGTTTTTTGTTCCTGCAACGAGATTATGATAACTACGAGTAATATGATGTCTTCAATAAAACTCGTAAGTACAAAACATTGTTAAAACTTATAATACAATTAGGTATTATGGTTAGATAGAACTGTCCTGTATTTTGAGCTGGATATTTTAATTCAATAACTTGAATTGAAAGCTTCGTAGGTTTTCGGAACCGTTTCTGAAAAAGGTAAATACATTTACAACTAGAAATAAATTTTTAAATGAAAATGATAAATTCTAACCTAAAACGCCAATCGAAAACTTTTATGGTAGTCTTGCTGTCTTTAGTTTTATGTAATGATTGTTTTCTACTTAATGCACATTTAAATAGATTATTAAAATTAATAGGTGTACAGAAAGACAAATTTGAATATAACCAAGGAGGTTATTTAACTATAATAATAGATATATAGAAGTCCAAATGACCAAAGAGGCAGTTCAATAAAACTGTAAATTTATATTACATAACATTATTGACATTGATTTTGTTCAGTTTTGCTTTGTGTATGTACTATAACATATGTACTATAACTAGAACATTTACATTTTTGTGTGTTGTTTCAATATGAAAGCTTTATTTTTTAAATCTTTCATCATACTAAAGAGTGAGTTTTTGTAACTTTTATGATTTACATTCATTTTATGTAATATACATATTAAAACTAGGATGAATACATTCTTATTATGTACTTAACAATTTGGTCATGTTAATGTCGTATGACCCAAACATGAGAAGCGAGAACACCAGGCTGAAAATTTAAACAGAATTATTTAGTAAATATTTTGTAGAAGCAAACAATTTAAAAAATAATTGTCAAACTCTCTCTTCTGTGTTTTATCATTTACAATACTAAATTTTATGATCATTGAAATTAAAAGAATTTCTTTCTATTTCAGATTTTGATGTTTTACACCTCTTTCACACCTTGTATGACTCGGTGAATGGGAGTTTTTACAAAAAAAGATGTCAAACAACCATGGCTGGGTTCTTCGCTTGATTTGATTTAGACAAAGATGTGGTCAAAGGACAAAATAGAGCTGGAGTAAATAAAATTCAACTTTAAAAAATGACTGTTATGATACAAGAGGGAAATAATGAAGATATTAGTAAAATAAACAAAAGATTAAATAAATTACAGAGAAACCTGTTTTATTTTCATCCCCCATGCAGCGCTTTCCGTGACAATAAAAATTATTGTAATTTGATAATCACTAATTTTGTTAATAAACAAATTACAGTCATATTTTATTGTCACAAAAATTAAATCTGAAGTCCTCATAAAGGGCCTATACAGAGGTTATACCATGACACATATATTTATACATCTAGATATTAAATATTTTGTTCTCGAACGCGATATGGCATGGCGCTACTGTTTCATTTTCGTTGACATTTGATTTGACAGCTGCATAGACTGCTTACTCTATTCCTATTTATTAATATACTTTATGGTATTCCTATTTTTTAATATACTTTATGGTAAGCAGTCTATGCAGCTGTCAAATCAAATGTCAACGAAAATGAAACAGTAGCGCCATGCCATATCGCGTTCGAGAACAAAACATTTAATATCTAGATGTATAAATATATATATCATGGTATAACCTCTATATAGGCCCTTTAAGAGAACTTCAGATTTAATTTTTGTGACAATAAAATATGACTGTAATTTGTTTATTAACAAAATTAGTGATTATCAAATTACAATCATTTTTATTGTCACTGGGAGAGCTGAAATGAAACAATCATTACATAAAACTAAAGATAGCAAAACTACAATAAAAATTTTCGATTGGTATTTTAGGTTAGAATTTATCATTTTCATTTAAAAATTTATTTCTAGTTGTAAATGTATTTACCTTTTTCAGAAACGGTTCCGAAAACCTACGAAGCTTTCAATTCAAGTTATTGAATTAAAATATCCAGCTCAAAATACAGGACAGTTCTATCTAACCATAATACCTAATTGTATTATAAGTTTTAACAATGTTTTGTACTTACGAGTTTTATTGAAGACATCATATTACTCGTAGTTATCATAATCTCGTTGCAGGAACAAAAAACAATTTCTGTAAAAACAAGTTCATGTCTAAATCCTTAATTCAAATACTGGTGTAGGTCAAATAGGGCAGATCAGACAGAAAAATCAATCTAGTGTGTTGAACGATGCTAGTTTTCTCAATCTGCAAATCCAAGATCGGGTTCAAAACAAAAAATTAACATTTTAAATGAGTTAAACATAGAGACACGTTTTAATGTTTACAAAGTGGTTTTTAAAACATGGCGGCTGGGTTGCCAACGTTATGACTACGGAATCGTACTATTCGTACAGTTTGCCATGTACTTAAGGTAAAAAAAGGTGTTCAGTCATTTCTATCGATATTGTTTATCATAAAATTAGAAGGAGTCACTGTTTGTTTAGAAAAAAATAACAACAATTAGTTATGAAATAGTAAAAAAAAATCAGTTTATTTTTGAAGTGAAACTTCTTTATAGGGGTTGGAAAAAATTTAGTGTAACATTTTTTCGTTACGCGCCATCTTTTTCTTATACCTACCACGCGTGATTCGAAGTATACTTTCTCCAGCGGAGTAGGGATTGGCAATAAACTTTATTTAATCAATTTCTGTAAAGTTGCATATTGTAAATTATTTTTTGAAAAATAACATCATAAAGAAGTTTCACTTCTTCACTTCTTACGAGTGTATGGTAGTACACGCACACATTTTTTTATTTAGAACCAAATCTATTGACTGAACTCTGGGGGGACCACGAGCCCGGACTCTATTTTACGTTATTATTTATCAACCAGTTTGTTTGTCGTTTGTCTGTCGATGTATCATAATTTTTGAATGGCGGGACAATGAAGGTTTATTGAAAATTTTAACTTTTTGGTTTTATTGTTAGATTATTTTTTTGGTGTTTGGGATAATTCTGCTGAGCACCAACTAAACTTGTTTTGATTGCATGCTATCTTATTCTAATGAAACGAGAATAAAAGGGATTTTAAATTGCTATATTTTTTTAAGCTAAGCTCGGGCCTATCGTGACGTTTATAATGAACGTTTTTCGAGGGATAAATTAAAATTCTGTAGAAATATATCTGTATAAACTAAAACTATATTTAGTAAAAATTTCAGAATAATCGGCTGAATGCTTTTAGAAATATGAAATAGTTTCCATATTTTTGATCTCCTGCAAAAATTGCTTTTTTGTAGATAGACTTATTCACTTTGTGCCTATCGATTTATTAAAGGCAGGTAATTACGTTTAAATATACTAAATAAATTAAATGGGTTAATAGATAATGTTTTTATAATGTGATTGCCGTAGCATTGATGATACTACCAATGTCTAGGAAAAATCGTATTTGATCAGTTATTTTAAGAAAATAATATTAAGCGAAATTTTAATTTAAACTGTAGTAAGGGCGTTGTGAAATGGATGTATGTGGAATGTATACGCGCCAATTTATGATTGACTTTAACTTCGTACAGGGGCCCTACCATGAACGCTTATAGCAGTATTATTTCCATCTTGCTAAATGTCTGCCTTTATAAGCAACTTTATGGTATACGTCATAAGGTTGTCTTTCTCGACTGACAATTAGTATTGTTAAAATAGTACTGTTATAAGAACTTATGGTAACCCCCCTGATCGTACAAATAGGATCGATTCAACTTTACGGTTGGCAACCCTGTTATTGTAGTGTTGCCGTATATCAATAATGAAATTTTATAAAATGGCAATAAAGACTGCAGCGCTACCTTCCACACAATTTAAGAATTAAAATAATCAATTTAAACTGCTGAGAACTGTCAAATTCACTGACTGAAAAGACCATGCTGCTTACTCTATTCCTATTTATTAATATACTTTATGGCCGTGATTGCACTTTTTAAAAAGAGAGATACGCTTCTTCTCTTGCTAAATCAAAGATTTAAATAAATTTTTGACTTTGCTTTGGTTTTGGGTTCATACTTAACTACTTATGTAGGTAAGCAGCTATCGATAAATTGATTAGCATTTTAACAGATTACTATGTAGTCCCTAACATTAAAAATGACATGAAATGCTATCATTATTTTGCTTAGGGTTTAACTATTTCCAATACATAATTGCCGTAAAATGTTTGTATTGGTACATTTGCAATCAATTTTATGTTTGCGAATTATGTACCTACTAGAAATGTATGGTTCACATAATTTAAATTATGTATTCATTAGTCTACAAAAGTTTTTAACAAAGTTTTCCTTATTCTTTGGTTAGGTAAGTGTGATTCTTAATTTGTATAGCATTTTTGCACACATTAATATTGTGAGGCCTGTCTAAAGGCTAATCCTGATTCCTGTCATTTAGAGGCAGTCTTATGCAGCAGATCAATCTGCTAGGCAGCCTTTAATAAAATATATATTCGGTTGTCTTCCTGTCATTAGAGAAAACTTAGCGTATGTTTCTATTTTTTATTACCTGCTTTAAAAGGTTTTTGTGTCATTTTCCTTACAAAGGTTTTGTGATAATTATTTACTTTAGCCATAACACTGTTGTGGTTTGCTAACTGTATGTTAATGATATTTTTTACAAATTGTTTAATGTATATTTGAGTGTATGTATATGGAAGTTTCTTTTACTGTGTGATTAAATGAAAACTTGATAATTGTTTTTTGTATTATAAGACATGTTATATATCTGTTCTTTTCAGTTGTAAACATTCAGTTACAAAATTTCTTGTATTTGAGATCAATCGCCGATTCAGCATTTAATTGTTTTGTATTTTGTAGGTATATTTCTAAACTGATGTCCAGCCATTTGCCTATAGTACTTACATAGAGTTTTAGTCCCATGAGTTGAAATGTTCTAAGAAGTAATGGACAAAGAAAGTAAGTGTACCAAGTTAAATCATAACAGTTATATTTAATACTGTCATAAAGATACCTAACTGATGTATATAAGGTCTTTTCAAATTTGTGCATGATATTTTACCTGGACATTCTGAATATCTAGTCAAGCCAAATGAAAGCTGGCTATGTATCTCAGTTGCCAACTCAAAATGAAAAAGTGTATATCAAATGATGTCATTTGTGTTTGTTATCTCTATTGTATTTCTGATGGTCACTGAAGATCCCCCAGATCAGTTAACCAGTAACAGCAGCTATTTTTGGGTACCTAATTAATAAAAATGTTTTAGCAACAAAACTCTAGTAGGCATATCTAGCTATGTATAACATATTGAAATTGGCTAGTAGGTTTATCTATAACTGCAGTTAGGATACTGAAATTGGCCATTAGTCAATGGTACAAATCTTATTTTCTAAAATTATAATGGTTTTTTATTCTAGACTTCACTGATTTAAATTATATGTTTTTGTTAGGTTAATGAGAAACCCTCTATTATCTGTTATCGCCTCTGTGGTCTAGTGGTTCAGTTGTTGGACTTGTTAGTGGACAGGTCGGGCAACAAAAAGAAAATTGGGTTTTTCCAATTTTCTAATAAAAAAAATATGTTGCTCGGGATAGGAGATATGTACCCACTTGGCGATAGGCTTGCCACATCACATTGAGGGACTTAGTATCTTCGGCTAGTCGTGGGTGCCCTGGTTGTGCCTCTATACCTGGTTATACCTCTTGGGGGATATGGGTGTAAAGATACTTTTTTTTCTTTTTTTTGTAGTTTACGGTAGACAGGGTTAAAATTATTAACATTTTAAAATTGTTTGTAAGTTATAATTCAAATTGTAATAAGAATAAAACTATTTGTTAAATGAATATTTAAACATTGTGTATACATATAACTAAATAATCAGTTTTTAAAAATATTTCAATATTTTGCACACCACAATGTGGTAGAATATGTTGGAAAGCTTAAATAATTTTGTAACAACCTTAACACACATATTCCGCAAATAAATATATTTTCTTTCTTTCTTTTCTTTCTTTCTTTCTTTAATGAGAGACAGAGTATTGATTTTAATCAGATTTTTTATGGGTTCTTTGAGCCTATTTTTTGTCTGTACATTACTGTAAATCTTCTGGGTCAATTTTGATTAGTCTTGATTATTTAAAAAAACAGCGTTCCAACTCAAAATCTAAGCTATAGAATGGTGATAGAATCTTTCTGACAAAAGGATCTGGACTTATAGCCTGATTTTTAATCTCAGAAACTAATTTGACATTAGCAATGTTGTAAGTTTTTTGCAATTCATAAATAGTGTTGTACCACTATCGAAAAATGTTTACAAAATCTGTTACCGATTTTTATGAGTTACTCCGGAAAATCGGAACATGTGTATTCTGAATTAATGGATACAAAATTAATATGCTTCATAATCGTCGGTTGATAAATGTTAATCGAAGGTTAAACTATTTACAGTTTTACAAAACAAAATATAAAAAAAACACTTGTATTTTTGAATATTAATTTTACTTTTCATTCAGATAATCACTCAGTACTCAAATACTCAAAATTATGTGATTTTTCATCTATATCTATAACTAGCCGACCCAGCTAACTTTGCGTCTTTTGAAATTAACAGCCACTGACAATTTGTATGAATTTTTTTTATCGTTTTTTACCACTTTCTCGGTTTTTCTCATTATAAGAACTTTCTCCTCACAATGACCTATACAACAAAAAAGGATTGACAGAATTCGTCAATTTAAAAATCATCGATCATGCAAAATATAAATTCATTTGTGTTTAGATATAGATTAACTTATAGGTAATGTTGCTGACTTGTGACATGACCCAGTTGACAAATTTTGTTTTTAACACATGGGCTATACAGTCCTTCAATCGCTGTGGAGTAACTTGAAGAAGTGCTTCACCAAAAAACTTCGTATTAATTTAATTTCAGTCTTTTTTTTTTGTGTTACTTTTTTATGGCAAAAGACAGCGAACAATAACTAGGCTCTCATGAGCCGTATAGACATCATATATGTTGTAGGTGCGTCATTATGAGGCTAATTGTGCAAGTCTATCAGCAGCCTACCTTTCGGACTTAATCAAGACCATGTCTCTATGGCGGCAGGAATAGGTAAGGCGGTGGAACGCTATTCCAGCAAGTTGCGGTACAGTGGTATTGTTGGTAATAACCCGTTTGGCCTTTACTCGCCTCTTATGAACTGTCATTCAGGGAAGAATATACACATATTTGCTAACTAAATTATAACTACACATGTATTTCTGTGTATTAGTATACTCGCTTAACACCATTAATACAAGCATACAATTTACTTAGTTTGTGTACTTTTTCCAGGCCCCAAGGGTGTTTGTTTTTTATATTTAAAATATGATGCAAAATACACAGCAAAATAACAATGTAACAGAACAAAACTTACCACCAAAATATAACAAGATAACAGTAGGTAATTAATTAATAACTTGTACACAACAAGCACAAAAACGCATTTGAACATTTTAATAGATTAAAGGACGAAAGGTCGACATAATTTACATCACAGTAAATTGAAAAAAAAATGGACTTCGATTTCAATATAATCTCGTCTAATTAATTTAAATAAAAAATCGCCTCTGTGGTCTAGCGGTTCAGTTGTTGGACTTGACTGCATAAGAGGTCCCGGGTTCGAATGCCGGGTCGGGCAACAAAAAGAAAATTAGATTTTTCCAATTTTCGAATAAAAAAATGTTGTTCGGGATTGGAAATGTGCCCGGTTGGCGATAGGCTTGCCACCTATCACATTGTGGGACTTAGTGTCTTCGGCTAGTCGTGGGTGCCCTAGTTGTGCGTCTGCCTATCTCTTCGGGTATATGGGCGTGAAGATACTTAAATAAAAAATGAGTATTTTGATTTCCATTCGATTCCATCGGCAGACCTAGACTTGCGGTAGCGGTGGTCTTATATTTATTATATCTTTAATAAAAAAGGAATCCAAAACAACGTTATCTTTTTCGATGTAAGTTAAAAGTGCCAAATAAATTAAGGGTTGAAGTATCGACGATATTTTAATTTTTCATTTTTTGAAAATCGATATTTACGTTTTGAAAAAATCGGCATTATGAGAATGCACTACAATGAAAACACAGGTATCATTATTTGTAAAATTGACATTTACATCTGTCAATTCAGTCTCTGAGATTAAAAAACAGGCTATAAAAATATATTCAATTAATATAATTGAATAACACACATAGAGTTACAGGTCTTGTGTATTGGGTTTAAAATTTATTGTAACAATTTGTAACTGACACTGTAGCCATCAATATGAATTTAATTTATTCCAGAAATAAAAAAGGTGCCCTCATACTATTTAATATTAGCTGTAGCAGTAATAGTGTTCATAGTTGGTTGTGTATTGATTTCTTCAGAAGAGGTATGTTTAGTTTTTAATAGACCTGTAGCAAACCGTATGTATTCGGTACTGAGTAACGGGTGCACCCCCTGGTACCGAGTAAAGAAACGTTACTTTCGAATGTATTTCGTTATTCGCACGATTTCGGTACTCATTAAGTTTTTATTTAATATGACCAATTTCATTTTTATTAAAAAATATTTTTGTGTTTTAAAACATGTTTTATTTTATTTATAATTTTAGTTTAATGAAAAAATCTTTTATTGTTGACATGTTTTGTCAATAAATAAGTTTGACACATGTGTTGCTTTTTTATTATAATTTAGAGATTTCATCAAAAGTTCATTAGCAGTTCTACACCCGTTCATACGATACTTACGAATCGATTCGTTTAGTTATCAAAAGTAACGAGTAACATAACGATATGATAGTAACAAGTACTCATTTTTATAGTAACGAATACATACGGGTTTGTTTTTTCTCGTTACTTTTACACCTCTAGTTTTTAATAGCTTAATTAATGATGATGTGTGTAAAGTGCTTTTTTAGTTTTGCTAGTACAATTATGTGTCAATATTTATTGGTACAAGTGGCTTATTTGCTTACTTAGTTTTATAATTTTAATATACTTGATATAGTACAAATATTTTATAAGAATATTAATTAATGTTGCTCTTATCTTCTAATTTTTTAAATTGAATTTTACTATTAGTTAATGAAATTGATTTTGTTACACACAGAGTAATGCTATTTTATTATAACTTTTTTTGCCTTTGTGATCTAGGGGCCCACTGTTAGACTAAACATCACAAGGTCTTAGGTTCAATTCCCGGGGTCAGGCAGCCAAAAGAAAATGTGACTAATTTTCTAAAGCAAAACAACATCGCTCAGGTTGGGATATGTGCCAAGTTGGCAATAGACTCACCACCTATCATTTTGTGGCACTTAGTCTTAGGCTAGTTGTGGGTTCCCTGGTTGTACCTCTTACTACCGTTTCAGGAAATGGGCGTGAATATACTTTTTATTTTTTGTTGAGTGCTGTTAAACAAGTGGTTGACAATTTATAGGCATTCATACAACCCTGTGGAAATTGTCATTAATATCTAAGATCTCACCGTAATATCAATTTCCAATCTTTTTTTTTATTTTGATGTGAGAAGATGGCAACTTGTTTGATTGTCATAAGTTTTGAATACACATAAGTCTATGAATAAAAAGATGCCCATATGTTGTGATAGATTAATACTAGGTCATATTTGAGCTCACTGATACTAAAAAACTACTTAAGAAGATGACTGCTTTATTGTTTTAAAAAATTTATTCATTTAATTTTGTTGCAGGTTACAATAATCCCAAATGAATTATCTGTAGACTATACATATTGTTATAATGAGCTGTATGATTTTAAGGATTTATGCTTTCTTTATACTTATACTAACAACGAAGCTTGTGTATGCTATTTGGACATAGTTTTGAACGAAGATATGGAAGGTGATGTTATCCTCTACTATGAGTTGGAAACACATTCTCAATCTAAAGATAATTACACAAAGTCAAGGTAAATATTAAGATGTATTTCAATTTTCATACCATGATTGACATTTGCTGTTCTTGCCACTTTATTCCCAATAGTCTGTAGTGAATCCAAACTCAATTTTCATTAGTAATCGGCGTAAGTCATAACAGACAGAAAAACTTTTGAATTAATTATTGCTTTATTTTTACAAATCTGTAATCACAAATTTAATTATCATTGTAATTCATTGATTCTTCGCTTCGAATATAGTATGGTTGGAATTTATTACAAAGACCAGCTTAAGATGTGTAGGTACCTATATTATAAATTAATGTGTCTCTACATTCTGGATTTCAAGTTATTTGTTACTTTACAGTGAGTGTTGCTACTTCTGTAACTTCTAAATTACAAATCTTGTGACTTAAGAAAAATACACAACAAACCGTAGTAGCACATTTTACTAAACAAAAAAAAAAAAATTAATGAACGCTGACTACTTGTTCATAAATTTAGCCAAATTTACATTTTAACTTTTACCCCTCTCCCATGGGAATGCTTTTAAATAAATAGGACATAAAGTAGCCTACAAACTACTTTGGATTATTTTGGTACAATTGGTTCAGTAGATTCGACGTGAATCTCAGTAGGATATGGACAGATAAAATTCTGAAAATGCTAAAAATATATTCCTCTGACCATTTTTAAAATGTCTTCTATGTAGGTACACTGTACAGTATTCACTCTTCCATTTTTATTTTAAGTGTAGATTGTTGGCATCATTCTCGAGTTCAGACTTATCAATAAATAGTGTCATGATGGCTATCTATTAATTGCATATCATTGAAAATGTAACAGTTTGAAATACCAAAGAGGAGCTATTTATGTTAATGCCTGGTATACAACGTGTAACAGAATTGAATGTACTTTTCTAATTGGGGTGTCTGTAATGTACATTAATGTACCCCAATTAGAAATGACAATGCAGACATTGAAATTTTTCTTTGTTTTGTGTAAGTATTTATATTTTTGTTAAAAAGATATATATCTACAACAGCCTTATTGCTGTAGCTGTAGTAAAATACACAGAAAGTTTAGTGCAATTGTTGAAATTGTTTTACAAAGCTATTTATATATGTAAGTACATATTTTATTTTTGAAAAAAAAATCTGTGTATCCTACTCATCATCATCATTTCAGCCATAGGACGTCCACTGCTGAACATAGGCCTCCCCCGTTGACTTCTACGTCGACCGGATGGAAGCGGCCTGCATCCAGCGAGACCCCGCGACCCTCATAAGGTGGTCTGTCCATCTCGTGGGTGGCCGTCCTATGCTTCGCTTGCCGGTACGGCGGTCTCCACTCGAGAACTTTTCTGCCCCAACGGCCATCAGTTCTCCGCGCTATGTGCCCCGCCCACTGCCACTTCAGCTTGCTAACCCGGCTGGCTATGTCGGTGACTTTCGTTCGCCTGCGGATCTCCTCATTTCTGAATCGATCTCGCAGGGAAACCCCGAGCATAGCCCGCTCCATAGCTCGCTGTGCAACCTTGAGCTTGTTTATCAGGCCCACAGTAAGAGACCACGTCTCGGTGCCGTAGGTCATCACTGGTAACACACACTGGTTAAAGGCTTTGTCTTGAGACACTGAGGTATTTCGGACGAAAAGACGCTACGCAATTTCCCGAACGCTGCCCAACCGAATTGGATTCGTCGTTTCACCTCTTTCTCGAAGTTTGACCTACCTAACTGGACCGTTTGTCCTAGGTATATATATTCGTCGACAACTTCTAGGATCGCGTTCCCAACTGACACTGGGGTGGGCGCTACATGGACATTCCGCATGATTTTCGTCTTGTCCATGTTCATCTTAAGGCCCACCTGTCGGGAAACACGATTGAGGTCTTCGAGCATTGTACTAAGGTCTTCCAGCGATTCCGCCATTATGACTATGTCATCGGCAAATCGAAGCTGAGTGATGTACTCGCCGTTGATGTTGATGCCCATTCCTTTCCACTCCAGAAGCTTAAAAGCGTCCTCCATTGCGTTGGTGAAGAGCTTAGGAGATATTACGTCTCCCTGTCTTACACCTCTCTGCAATGGAATCGCCTCTGTGCTCTGATCTTGTACTCGGACGGACATAGTGGCGTTGTTGTACAAACACTTCAAAACTTCGACATAGCGATAGTCAATGTGGCACCGCTGGAGAGACTGTAGCACTGCCCAGGTCTCGATCGAATCAAAGGCTTTCTCATAGTCCACAAACGCTAAGCATAATGGCAAATTATACTCCTCGGTCTTCTGTATAATTTGCCGCAGCGTATGTATGTGGTCTATGGTACTGTAGCCTTTTCGGAATCCGGCTTGTTCGGGTGGCTGGAAGTCATCAAACCTGCGCTCAAGACGATTCGTGATGACCCTCGAAAACAGCTTATAAACATGGCTCAGAAGCGAGATGGGCCTGTAATTCTTCAGAAGGGTCTAATCGCCCTTTTTAAAGAAAAGTACCACCACGCTTCTGTTCCATGCTTCTGGCGTAGTACCTCCGAGCAATACGGAATTGAAGAGCTGCTGAAGGACTCTAAGTACTGGTGTTCCACCCGCTTTCAGAAGCTCGGTGGTGATTCCGTCTTCACCTGGCGCCTTATTGTTTTTAAGCTGACGGAGGGCCATTCTAATCTCGTACAGGCTGATGTCAGGGAGATCTTCAGTATAGTGTCGGGTCAACTTGGCTCTGGGGTCTTTCGCCGTGTTAGTGACAGGTTTTGCGACCGAGGTATATAACTGTCCATAAAATCTCTCGATTTCCCTCAATACCTCAACTTTAGTGGACGTGACACTACCGTCTTCTGTCTTCAGCTTCGTCAACTGGCTTTGCCCAATAGACATGTCTCTTGCGAACACTTTAGAGCCTTGGTTCCGCTCTATTGTTTGTTTAATACGATTCGTATTTATGTATCCTACTATAAAATTTAAATGCAATTAGAGTCAATTTCTAAGAAATATGTGATTAAACTTTAGTGATAAATTTTTTATCAGCTCGTAATTTAAGTTAAGTACAATACAATACTATTTTTTATATGAGAAAGGTAAACGAGCCAGAGAGTCAAAGTGATTATCGCGATAACTTGTGCTAGGGAAGAAAATAGTACATTGCCAAGCATCAAAGTGATACCTTAAACTCTAACTCCATCGTCTGTCTGAATCAAACCAAACAACATCTCAGAGCATTCCCCGTGAAAAATACGGTAGAAAACAGAGATACTCAACATCTATGCCATGCCAAAGGGCAAGCCTATTGATAATTTCCCGTAATAATTGACAATCGCGACGCTCTGTTTTGATGCGGTCTAAGGGAAAGAACTGTCCATATCTGATAGCAGTGAGGCCGAATTTGCGGTTTGTAAAGTTGCAAACGATGGGTCGAATTGAAATACTTCCTCGCCTTACTGAGTGCACCTAGTTGTTTTAAGTCTCCTCCACATGACCACGAAACTGAACATCAATCGAAATGTCAACGCAGGATGTGGGAGTTAGAGAAACACTAACGAAACGGGGAGATATGACAACGTGAGTCTTTAGAAGAAAGCGCGTAAAATTGTGTCTTTTTAGGGTTAATTGCTCGAGATTTTGCTGTGGTGCCAATACATAAATTCAGATATGAGATTATCGGCTTCAGACACTAGTTTATTCTGGCTTTCAATGACATGAGCCCAAGAAATATTAAGCCGGCCGAAGTATAAAGCTTTCTCATAAGTGACGTCCGCAAAGCCATGCTTTATTACTGTGTAGGTAGGTAGATATTAGTGGTAGCTTCTGAACGCTTTGTAGGTACAAAGCGTTCAGAAGCGGTCGAAATTTAATCGAAGATTTGCCTCGCTCTGATAAGCCTTCAATGTCTGCAAATTAAGTTAACATCGCAAAAAGTTTCCTTACTGACTAAATATTCTCATTTAAATTAAGCCGCCGACCTTTCTGTATCTGACGGTAGATCCTTAGCATTTTGACTCATAATTTGGGTATGAAACATGTTGCGGCTTTGTTAGACCCAAAACACCAGAATTTTCTCCAAAAACTCAATTGCATAAGAGCTGCTGAGGACATGCTAGAACCAGTCAATTCCGACCCAACATTCATGGAACGCATTGTCACTGGCGACAAGACGGGAGTTTACCAGTTTGATGTGCAAACGGAAACCTCAAAGTGTGTTTTTGCTAAGGTTTACTATACTTTTCTATCGGGCCGAATTTATGTAATCGTTGTGGTGACTCATAGGCTATCAGTACACATAAAAGTTATTTATTATCCACTAGCTTCCGCCCGCGACTCCGTCCGCGCGGATGTCGGTCTAAAACTGAAAAATTAAAATTTTTTTCTACGTATTTTACCAGGATAAAAAATATCTCATTTTATGCCCAGGATAATAAGGTATAATTATACCAAGTTTCATCGAAATCGAACCGTTAGTTTTCACGTGATGCCTGAACATACAGACAGACAAACATTTTTTTTAATCACATATTTGGGTTTGGTATCGATCCAGTAACACCCCCTGCTATTTATTTTTTCAATATTTCTAATGTACAGAATTGACCCTTCTACAGATTTATTGTACATATGTATAGATTCCTAAAGGTCTAGTTTTAGACACTCGTGAGGACGAATTGGCATATTTGGGACGTATAGAGCCTTCGTCTCCTATTTATTTGTATTAAACCTCTGTTCAAAATTACGTTTTTATAGTTGAAGTAGTTTTCGCGATTGGTCCTATAAAAAATTCTATGTCAATTTTAATTTGACTCGTACAGGATAATTTTCAAAAGCCATTTAATTATTTATTTTTATCTGTAGCAGGAAGTTACAAAAGTTATGGCTAACAATGGTTTAAAATTAAGTAGGGAGAAACAAGGATAACAAACAAATTATAACAATCGTATAGATGTAATGGGCGATCTTTAGGGTTGGCCTTGAACCTCGATTCGTACAATATTGGAAAGTGGAATCGAGTATGCCATTTTGGGTATTCTTAAACACAATACTTGCGAATTAGTAACATTTAGGTACTAGTAGATGGAATATGGTTTATCTGCCTCAATACATATCTAAAGAGGGATGATGAACATTCAATGTGTTAGTGCTGATTGATCTATCCAGCCCATGCGTTACGTGACTAAAACTGCGGGTTTAAAACGGCCGCTTTCGGTGAATCATAATATGAATCTGATATGAATATTTCACCAAATCGTAAAAAGGCCACTTAAGCCGCAATTCATATTATGATTCATTTGCAATTCTTTTCTAGCATTTCCTTCGTTTGAAAGTTTTCTATGAGATTCGTAAAATTGTTAGATTTAGATGAATTCCAAAGTCATTTTGGTGAATCGAAAAAAGTTATTTTTCAGTAATATTTTACAATTCTGTTAATGCGAAATATTTCATTTTATTTTTATGCATCTGGCTCATGGTATAAGGCCATATGGGGCTATACGAGCTAGTGCACATAACAAGATGCAAAAAGTAGGTACTTACGTTAGTGTTTCAAAATGTGTCTGAACCTGTAACTATTGCTGAGTTAAGAGCACTTTCCCCGTGTTGGTCCGGACTCCTTTGCAGAAAAGGCCATCTGCTTTCCTGCCAAGCAGGTCTAAAAAGGCGAGCATAGACTTACCGTCACTAACACCGTGACATCTGACTAGGTGATAGTTCTCAATGACTCGCCTGGATTGGTGCCACCGTCTTAGTAATTCCTGCCTCAACAACGGCAGTACTAGTCGTTGACGTGTTCCGATATGGAGGGTTAGGTAGCCGGTAAACTTACTTTCGCTCAAAGCCTAACGTCCCGGCCTCAAGTGGTCAATGCACCATTACCCCCTTTGGTGTCTCTAGGCGGCGTGAATTTCCTACCATCAGGAAATCCGTCTGCTTGTTTGCCTTCCAATATCATAAAAAAAAAATATATATAAATTAAATTGCCATACCCAAGTACGTAAAGGGTCAATGGTATTTTTTCTAGCTGAATTCTCACAAAAACATTTGGATTAAGTAAATAATATTACACATGCTGTTAACCCGCGACTTCGTCAGCATAGAATAGTTTTCATACAAACTTTCATCACTTGTTACCCCGTGTTGGTCCGAGCTTCTTTGCAGAATAGACTATCTAACTGCCTACCAGGCAGCTTGTAAAAGGCGAGCATAGGCTTACCGTCACTAACACCGTGACGTCTGACTATATATAGATGGTCGAGTTTCGTAGCGACTCGCCGGGATTGATGATATCACCGCTTTACCTATTCCTGCAGCTATAATATCAGTACTGGACGTTGATGTGCTCCGAACCGGAAGATAAGGTAGCCGGTAAACTTACTTTTGCTCGATGTCTAATTTTCGGGAGTCAAGTTGGCAACGCACCATTACCGCCTTTGGTGTTCCTAAGCGGCATGAATTCCTCACAAACAGGAAATCCGTCTGCTTGTTTGCCTTTCAACGTCATAAAGAAAACCATTATAGTAGTTTAGGGTCCGTAAAAGCGTGACAAACTGACTTTCGCATTTACTATATTACTAGCCATTTGCCCGCGTTTTCGTCAGCGTCAAATAATTACAATTTTTATACAATCTGTCGTTTCCCATTATAGTCATTTGGAATTTGAATTTGAAAAAAAAACTGTTTTTAAACTTAGATCTACAGCTTTATGCATATTAAATTTCATCAAAACCTTTTTAGCGGTTTAGCTGTGAAAGGGCAACAGACAGACAGACATTCGCATTTATATTAGTGTGGATTTATGGATGTACTTAGAGTTAGGAGTTAATAGCTGATTTTAAATACAACTCATAGGTGACTACTTAAAAATCATTTCCTCATTTGCTACTTTACATTTGTACCTACTTATAAAACAAGAAAATTCAAGGTAGCCATTATTCTTTGCACATAAAATGTATCACATCAATAGCACAATATAATTAAATTTGTGCCTGAGCTCTTTTAATGACTGTCTTTATTTGTCTTGCAATAAGAGTACGTATGTTTTTCATTCATTCTAAGCTAGCTTTTCTTCCGATCGATTAAGTCTTTGAAAAAATATTACATGCTACCGTTAATACCTCCAAGAATATCTGTATGTGTATAAATACAAAGTGTCATGGTGATTGGTTAAATGTAACAAACAAACTTATATTCTTATTTATTAATAGTGATGTATGAAAAAACAAGTAATTGTATTATATTTTATTACTAGCTGTTACCCGCGGCTTCGCCCGCGTAGTCTACTAATTTGATATTTAGCTCTCCAACACTGCTCGTTAAAATTTTAAGATGAAATGTAGCCTTTATCGCTATCCAAAGTTTCATCTATTTTTTGGTAAATATTAAAATCAATTCAGCAATTTTGCCGACAAAACTGAACATACACTTTCTCTTTTCTAATTTCACTTCAGATAAATCGTAGGAATACGTTATTGTGTTTACAGTTTTATCTGCACTTCGGCAAATCCTGTGAAATTAAATAAGTTAATCCTGTGAAATAAAATTAATTTTTTATGGATTTTTAACAGATTTTTTTTTCGAAATTTTAGAAATATACATATCGTCTCTGAGTTCTAACCGTCCGTCTTCGGAATTACTTCTTGAGATCTTGGGTTCTATTTCCGGTCCAGGCAACAAAAAAAAACAATTAAAAATGTGAAGTTTCAATTTTCTCTGCTAAAAGTAACGTTGCCACTTGCCCGGGATTGGATAAGTGACTGGCTACAGCCAACTACCACATTGTGGGACTTAATGTCTTCGGCTAGTCGTGAGTGCTCTGGTTGTGCAGTTAGGCAGAACTAACCCTTCGGGGATATCTTCAGAAACCCACATTTAGAAATTGTAGCAACAAAATTAAACTCTTCAGCTTTTTAATATTAGTATGAACCGATTCTGTGATAAATTAGACCTTGCACAAAAAAATGTGGAAGAACATCCTGGCATAATGATGTGTCTACCTACTCCAAACGACGTCATTTGAAAACAATCATTGCATTTGCGTATATTGCTAAAAATCTTCGAGATTCATCAGAATTGCACAATAAAAGAGAAATAAGCGGCTCAGGTGGTTCACTAAGCAAAAGTAATAATATCTTACCAGTAACACAACCCTGCGTTTCATCTTTGAATTTTAAGGAATCACAATGCTGAATTTTTTTAATAATTTTTACAATTAATATGAAAATGATTCTACTTTGAGCTTGACGCTGAGCGTTAGCCGATCTTCTCCCTTGCGTTTGTGTAAATATCTCCAAATCCCTCAAAGACACTTAACGGTCAGCCTGTTCCGCAAGTCTGTTGAGTCTTAGTATGGAGTGACCATTGTCGAATGCTAGCAAGTGATCATAATCCACAAAAACACTAATCTTGCTAATATTTTTTTTTGAGTTTCCCTCGACTTCCCCAGGGTTTCATCATCAGATCCACACCAGGTGACCATGGGACAACCTTTGAAATAACCCTTTCAAACAAAAAACGATTTTCCATACGAACATTCATTACCTCTTTTTACCCATTCTCCCTCATTTTTAGTGATAAAAAGAAGCCTATATTCTTTCGTTTATCATAAAGTGTTTAAATATAAAGTTTCACTGTTACAGCTTTAAAAATGGCGAATTTACATATGAGCAGTCATCCCCTCTTTTTGCCCACTCTCCCCTATTTTTTGCTATAAAAAGTAGCCTATGTTCTTTCGTTTATCATAAAGTATCTAAATATAAAGTGTCTAAATACAAAGTTTCACTGTTACAACTTTAAAAATGACGAATTTCCATATGAACATTCATCGCCTCTTTTTACCCATTCTCCCCTATTTTTTTGCAACAAAAAGTAGCCTATGTTGTTCCTCAGAGTCTATCCTATCTTTGTACCAAATTTCATCAAAATTGGTTTACTGGTTTAGGCGTGAAAGCGTAACAGACAGACAGACAGAGTTACTTTCGCATTTATAATATTAGTAGGGAAGTAGGGATTTTTAACCAATTTTGCTACAATGTAAGTATATCATAATTTCTTTGTGTGTTTTTCGTGACTGATAAACTGATGTACCTGGTTCATTGTTGTGGAATTACAGTAAAAAATACTGTTAAATATTTTTCCTACGCAAATTGTGCCACCCCCGTTCACTCTCATAGGGGTTGATTTTCAAAAAAATGCTTAGATATGTATCTCATAATTTGTATTGCAGAGCATTATTTCAGTGTCACGCAAAATATTTCAATAGAATTAAATTTCCCATACAAACTTAGCCACCCCCTTTAACCCCCAATGGGGGTAAATTTCTAAAAATCGTGAAATACGTGTTTCATCATTTGTACTAAAAAGCATTAATTCAAAGTACCAGCCGGCCAGCCGGTACCGCCGCAACCGCTATGTCCCTATATTTTAAATCTGTAATATCTCCCAAACTATGTATTTCATAACTCTCTATAGAGTTAATTATTAATTTGTAAGATACTCATATTTGAAATCCCAAATTTCTCAAAAAATCTCTATTAATTTCACTGAGAGCTGGTATCACACGTGTGCGTTTAATGGAGTCGTTCATCGAACTATTACTTTTTGTCGTCTTACCAATACTTATCTTTCTTTTCTTAGTATTAAAATCTATCATATTTAGTAAAAAAAAAGGAATACCAGTATTGAGAGTAAACGCTACCCATTTATTCAAGTTTTAAACAAATAATGATCAATTATGTTTCAATCATGCCATTTTATATTTAATACTAACACATCGAATATTCAAGGAATTTAAGACACAAATGACCGCAGTTATATGGATGACTGCCCTGATTATTGATATAGTTATACTGAATGTGATCTCCTACATATTTGACAAACTCCATCGGCAGTTTTAGATCACCGTAACTATCAAAGTATTCAATATAGTCATTTTTTTTAACGTAAGCTACTGTGTACCTTGATTTTCAGAACTATCCAAATTTATTATACCACATTCGATTTTGTGAGGACTTTTAGGTAATTGATCTCTCATGAAGACTCCTCGAAAATATGGAATATGTTTTGAATATTTCATTATATCAATATTGGTAAGAGGACGATTAGGTAGCCTTTTATTCAGGTTTTTGATAAAGTATAAATCCCTTATCGATTTTTATACGTCATGAGTTGTAATCCTCCACCTAGATGTACTGGCTTAAAATTTTTATTCTGTCTTTTCATCTCATTCCATGAATTTTGTGCAGTTTGAAATCTTTTTACCATTCGAGCTAAAACGGATGTCTTTTTAGCAATAGCACCAGCAGCAGATAATCCAGTAATTATTGGTATCAAAGGTAAAAATCCGCCAGTCTTCGATAGTGTTATTATACGTGGAATTTTCACCTCGGAATCGAAGATGTTTAATAGCAGCAACTGCTAAATCTATAAATAAAATTTGCAAAATCTCATCGGTTCTTTATTTGAAACGTTAGATTGGTCCATGACATATACTTTTTGAAGATAATTTCATTTAAATGTTGACCGCGGCTGCGTCTTAGGTGGTCCATTCGGAAAGTCCAATTTTGGGCAACTTTTTCGAGCATTTCGGCCGGAATAGCCCGAATTTCTTCGGAAATGTTGTCTTCCAAAGCTTGAATAGTTGCTAGCTTATTTCTGTAGACTTTAGATTTGACGTAGCCCCACAAAAAATAGTCTAAAGGCGTCAAATCGCCTGATCTTGGTGGCCAACTTACCGGTCCATTTCTTGAGATGAATTGTTCTCCGAAGTTTTCCCTCAAAATGGCCATAGAATCGCGAGCTGTGTGGCATGTAGCGCCATCTTGTTGAAACCACATGTCAACCAAGTTCAGTTCTTCCATTTTTGGCAACAAAAAGTTTGTTAGCATCGAACGATAGCGATCGCCATTCACCGTAACGTTGCGTCCAACAGCATCTTTGAAAAAATACGGTCCAATGATTCCACCAGCGTACAAACCACACCAAACAGTGCATTTTTCGGGATGCATGGGCAGTTCTTGAACGGCTTCTGGTTGCTCTTCACTCCAAATGCGGCAATTTTGCTTATTTACGTAGCCATTCAACCAGAAATGAGCCTCATCGCTGAACAAAATTTGTCGATAAAAAGCGGATTTTCTGCCAACTTTTCTAGGGCCCATTCACTGAAAATTCGTCGTTGTGGCAGATCGTTCGGCTTCAGTTCTTGCAGGAGCTGTATTTTATACGGTTTTACACCAAGATCTTTGCGTAAAATCTTCCATGTGGTCGAATAACACAAACCCAATTGCTGCGAACGGCGACGAATCGACATTTCACGGTCTTCCGCAACACTCTCAGAAACAGAAGCAATATTCTCTTCTGTACGCACTGTACGCATTCGTGTGGTTGGTTTAATGTCCAATAAAGTAAACTGAGTGCGAAACTTGGTCACAATCGCATTAATTGTTTGCTCACTTGGTCGATTATGTAGACCATAAATCGGGCGTAAAGCGCGAAACACATTTCGAACCGAACACTGATTTTGGTAATAAATTTCAATGATTTGCAAGCGTTGCTCGTTAGTAAGTCTATTCACGATGAAATGTCAAAGCATACTGAGCATCTTTCTCTTTGACACCATGTCTGAAATCCCGCGTGATCTGTCAAATACTAATGCATGAAAATCCTATCCTCAAAAAAATCACCCGTTATATATTCACTTTCAGAAATATGTTGCTTTGACAAACTGTTATAAAACAAATGTTTAGGAGGCAAACATTTGTCCTCAAACTTTTAAAAACTGTTCATGTAGTCATACGGATAAGTACCTTTCTTTCTCATTAGTGCAAACTGAGTGGTTGAGGTAAGAAATTTTAATGTATGTATAAAATTATCATCGTTTAAGCTTTTACTCAACTTTTCTAGTCTGGCACTTAAGAACTGAAACGAATCAATAAATTTCACATTTACAGATGATTTGGTCTCATTTATTGTGAATGACTTTGTGATCGTTATGTACTTTTCTTTAGTTTTTGGTATGACATTAATTAAACCATCATATTTCGTTAACTCCATTATAAACAAATGTAAATCATAATCAGATAAATTATGGAACACGACTGGTATGAATGGACATACTTTGAACTTGAGATTACAATATGAATGTGCAGCTCCTCTGTACTGTCCCGTAAAATGATTGTGGTCACGAACTTTATCACCAAACAATAAATGTTTACAAAAATGACAATAAATGCTCGAATCGTATTTAATTTGCTGTTTTTCGGTTAACTGGTGTCATTGTGTCATTGGTTTATTAGCCATAATAAAATTATTTATATATGTCGCAGGCATTTCGTATGATTCCGCCGTTTACATACGGCGTCGTCAGTTTATAAACGCTTGCTGTTATGTAAAATGCCGAAGGCAAAATCACAACTCGTTCAATTGTTGTAATTTAAACGTTGATTGTAGTTTTAGGGTGACCATGAAGAAAACACAGTTTGGGCAAATCAGACTTTATTTTAGCAATCAGTAAGCGCTTTGGTTCTCTTACTTAGTTAAAATATTTAAGTTACAAAAACGACATTTATATTATAAACAACAATTAAACTTCTTAGGATAATATGGCACTTTAAATGTGTGTGTGTGGTGTGTGTTTGTTATGTGTCATTTATTTTCTTAATAGAGAAATCAATAATTATTTATTTGCGCATGTCAAACTTGAGTGACATTTGGACCCACAAAGAACATTCTTTTTAAAACATGCACATCGGTTATTTTGGCATTGTCTTTTTGCCGGCTTGCATAAACATTTGCTGAAGCCTTGTCCGCCAAATAAAGAATCTTTAGAAGCAGCTTCTCTTAAGGATATTATATTTTGAGGAATTTCTTCTAGGTATTTATTTGACGATATTTTTAATTCTTGTCGGTTAAACCAGTTTTTGATAATCCCATTATTTGTGCCAATTTGGTAAACGCCGTGCCTCATATCCAATACTTTTCCCGATATATTTTTAGCATCTATAGGACCTCTATCAATTTTTGGGACGTTGAAAAAAACGCTATCTCCAATATCTAGAGCTGGAGCTAGAATCATTTTTTCCGCCGCTCGTTTTACGCCTTGATGTGATTTATTCCTCTCTAAGTGTATGTCCTGTTCTCGTTTACACATCAAACACAAAACACTTGCGCCGTAGCCTTCGTTACCAATTGTTTCCCCGCATATAGTGTGAACTGGTTTGAGACAAGAACAACATTGATGCGCACCACTAGTCCCGTCTTTACATACAACGCATCTCAAGTCATTTTCAAGGGTAGAAACCTCATCTGAATCATGCATCACCAATGAATTTAGTAGAACAACGTTGCTATTGGCGTTTGATGACTGACTCGGACGTTGAATAAAAGTACTGGTATTACTGATATTGATAGAGGCGTTAATTGGCACAGGCAAAGTAATCAATTCATTAGAATGTATTATAACAGAACTGTTTGTGGCTTGTGCGGAATAGTCTTGAATCTCATCTGTTACATTTTTTGAATTCACATCCAAAAAGCTGTCTAAAACTGTATTCCTATTTTCTACTGGCAACATAGTGATGAGACCAACTTCGCCTTCATTTGTTATCAATGTCTCTGACTCATTTTCATTCTTTGTATTTGAAGTAATATTTGTATTTTTGAAAGCATCAAAATTTGAAGTCTGGGTTTCCAAAGTGTTGACTTGAACAACTTCATCAAGTTTAATTGGCCCTTAAACATCCACTTGCCTTCCATCACAAACTTCTTGTAAGTGTTCTTCAGTTGTGATATGCTGAAGAATGCCACGAGAGAGCTTTGTAAACCAGATTTTGGTTCGCAACCAAAAAGAGCACGAAATGGCGATCTTCCTATAATTCTATGGAAAGATGTATTTTTACTATACTGCACGAAGAAGCAGCCCATTGCCCATTTTGTAGAATTATTGTCTCGCATCCAAGCCCGAAGCATGTTCTCCACATCTTGATTGCTCCGCTCAACACTTCCTGGGTCTGCGGGTGTCGCGGAGTACCGTGTATTATTTTACATTCCGGCCACATTTTAACCATTTCTTCAATTATATTAGCGGTGAATTATTTGCCGTTATCGCTCTGCAGTATATATGGTGCTCCAAATTCTAAAAATATTTTAAGCAATTCGGTGGCAACTTCACTTGCTTTTTTTGTACTGAGTGGTCTAAGATCTATAAACTTAGTGCTATGATCCTGGTAGTTGAGAAGCCATTTAAACTCACCATCTGGTGCTGACTGTAGATCAATCAGATCGACTTGACCCCTCTCATTCAAATCTCGAGATATGATTGGTTTAACTACGATACCTTTCTTTGGAATGTTACGTTTAGATTCACAGACAGGACACAATGAGACTAATAAGTCGATTGCTTTTCTCACTATAATAAACCTATCCTTAATTTAATACTGAATTTTGTCTCGACCACCGTGTCCGCAGCCTCTATGAATATCTAATAATGTGTCGTAATATTCTTCTAACGGTATTATACGAACCGTTGGACTTTCAAGGCAATCTTTTTTTAAAATAAGGTAGTCCAGATCACCAATACTCATTAACTCATATTGTTTTGACCAGTAATATTGTGCAGGGGTCTTCCGAGAACCAGATTCTATGGACACCTTAGCATCTTTTAGGTGACGGATAACCTCAAAAATCTTCTCATTTGTCCACGGCTTCTTTACTGCCCCCGCTTGAAGATCGTACATCTTTTTCAATTCACTATAATAAATGTCTTTAAAATCACAATTATTTTGCGAAGTCTTTTTTGAACACATCGTATTTGAACTGTTTTTAATCTCTTTTTGGGTCACAGAACCACTACTTGACGCCATTTTGTTTGTTTTGGTCAACAGCGACGCTCGTGGTAAGAAACAGAACTAAATACTTCAATTTGCCGCGGAATTATGTAGATGGCGATTCAATCGTCAATCAAATCTTCAGGCATATTAGATAACGACACGGCATTATATATTTTGCGTTCGGCATTTTACATAACAGCAAGCGTTTATAAACTGACGACGCCGTATGTAAACGGCGGAATCATACGAAATGCCTGCGACATATATTCCACATCTTTCATTAAACTTTTTATAAATATCTCATTTACATCACAACCTCGATATGAAACATATTTGTTTAGAGAATTATCGAATGAACAACATATATAGTAAGCAAAGCATGCAGATCTATGAATCTTATATTTGGTAGTGTTTTTACACTGTGAAATATCCGAATAGTGTTCTAATAAACTTTCAAAATCAACGTATATTATGAAAGGAATTTTTTGTTGTCTTTCTAAATGTGTAAACTTTAGATAAGTATCGGGTTTCGGTAACACTTGTAAGACTTGGGAACAGTGATGGTTTTTGTATTTTATTTGGCTTTTGAAAATAAGTAAACACGATTCACATAAATAAACCTTTGTGTTTTGTTACTTGACTTCGCACTAATTTCAACATGTTTTTAATTAGACAGTAGTGACAATTTCCTTCGTGTTCAATGTATATTAAATTAAAATGATTTATTTTTTTATTGACAGTCTTATAAAGAGGACCAGTAACATATTTATACTTTTCATGTAAACCAAACACATTGACACTTATATTCGGGTTATTTTTTTCAAATGTCTTTATATCTGAAAATGATGGAGAAAAATTCATTCCACTGACATCAAATATATTTGCAAAATGCGGATATGAGCTGCATCTGTCTGAGTTTTTATCACATGGATAAAGCCCAGCTAAGATGCTCCACAGAAAACAAAACTCGTCATTATTTTTAACATTAATACAACTTTTAGTATTACCCAAACGAGCAGGCAATTTTACGTTTGTGCCGCCTCGCAGAGGTCAATACTTATTCATATTTATTTCTAATCGATTTATCGATAATACTGTCCAACCGGACTCACAATGTTCAAATTCAAATATTTTTCTTTTCAAAGTGTCAATAGTTTTAGTTCTATATATCAATTTAAATTCATTAATATTATTAATAATTTCATATTTCGTATTAAATGATTTTACTTGTTTTTCTCTAGATTTCGATAGTAAATAAAGTGCAAACAATTCAAATTGTATCTTTAAACATTTGTGTTTATAAAGTCTATAAATATCGGTTTCATAATCATTTAAAAATTCTTCTGGTGTTAAATAAAGCTTATTTTCAACTTTTAAACAATAACTGATCACTCTGTTTTTAAATGCTGTGTTCATTATATAAATATTCGTAAAATCGGTTTTAATCATAGAATTCAACTTATGTAATTCAGTTCTAGAATGATATCGATACGTATTTTTGGAAATCATCATATCACATTTATCACATTTAACAATTTCATTATTAATGATATAGTCTCAGGTATTGTTTTCAGGGACTGTGAACAAAGAAAATAATAAACAATAATTTAAGATATTGTCATTTATTAGTATTATTAGTTTGAAAAGACTTACAATATACCTAGGAAGGATTACAATAATTGAAAAAAATGTAAAATGTACGTATAACTAAATTATTCCACCACATCTTCATGTCTTTCTACAATTGCATATTTAAGTATGACGAAAATGTACTGGGCACCCCACGAAATTCTTTTCTCGCGGCAATCAATACATTTTGAAGATGTTGCCACAATTGGCTGTCTGTATCTATTCTACACTTTAGACTCGAAATGGCGGAGCGCCACCTATTAATGGCGGCTGGCACAGTTTCTATTTCCGAACATTTGTACACTTTGAGCTCAATGTAGTGAGTGCCGTGTTTGTCAGGCATATTTTGCCTGGACACCCCGGTAGCCACCTTGTTTATGAAAACTGAATGAAGAGGAATAAGTTGTGCTTTACCAGTGACATTATTTGACGTTCCTTCATCCTCATCATCAGATTCGCCGAACAGATCCTTAGAAAAAAAACTTCATTATAAAATAGAAAAAAAAAACAGATCCAATGTGAGAATAGTCGTTGGTAACGGTTTTGAATTAATGTATGAATCAAACTATATTTTTCCCCGTGTTGGTCCGGGCTCCTTTGTAGAATAGACCATCTGCCTTCCTTGCCAGGCAGCTCGTAAAAGGCGAGCAAAGGCTTGCCGTCACTAACACCGTGAATTCTGACTAGGTGGTAGAGTTTAGCAGCGACTCGCTCGGATTGGTACCACCGCCTTACCTATTCCTGCTGCCATAACGTCATGACGTGTTTTGGTTCGGAGGGTAAGGTAGCCGGTAAACTTACTTTTGCTCGAGGCCTAACACCCCGGCCCCAGGTTGGCAACGCACCATTACCACCTTTGGTGTCTCTAGGCGGCGTGAATTTCTTACCATCAGGAAATCCGTCTGCTTGTTTGCCTTCCAATATCATAAAAAAAAAAATAATAATAATAATCAATACTAATATTATAAAAAAAGTGTTTGTCCATTAATCACACCTCATCGGGGGAATTGATTGTGACTAAATTTGGTACACGGGTCCACATTGACTTACGGAGTGACATAGGGGGCTTTTTTACCCAACGACTTAAGTGGTTCCCGAGGCAGAACGGAAAAACATTTACACGGCGGTGAAGCCGCGCGCAGTAGCTAGTAACATATATTACAGAGAACTTACGAATGAACGTTTTTTTTTTTTGAATGACTAATTTGTTACTAATCTCGCGATTTTATGCAACTTCACCGAGCTTTGTGGGCCGAGCAGAGTGCTCAGCCCGAACGAATGAACATCCTTTGTTTTGTGCTCTCGTCGACGCTCATCAATCTTGCCGGCATCTTTGTTGTAACGGCTCACCCGCTTCTTGGTTTCGGCTGCACACCTTGACTCCTCGTCCGACTGTGGGAACAGTTCCTCAGACAATGAAGGCATAGATCTCGACCTGCAATAATACATAATATATGAGAACCCAAATAATTTCAAAGTGCATCTAGATCAAACCAATTTAAAGCTACTTACATTTTGATTGTCTTTTCTTAGTGCTGTCCACTGCAAAGTGATAATTTCACTGAAATTTCATATGCTTTTATTTCAAAAAAAATTTAAGTGTGTGTTGTATAGATATGGATTATGCATGTGCATAATGGCTGACTTGGTTAAAATGTGTTTATGGATCACAGAGAATACGCTGCAAACCTTTATTTGGGTGAAGTATGTGCATCTAAAACGCCGCTTAGTTTACCGATAGATTTTGTATCGATCTTATATCTATAATGAATAAAATGTATTTTGCTACTACAGCTCTCGTGTAATGAAATGAAAGAACAATGGCAAAATTTTGTCTGGGTGGTATTAGCGTTCACATTGTGTTATTTTATTATGAGTTTTAATTTTTTTACCTTTTTCTTAAAGGCCGGAGTTCATTTATTATATAAAAAGCATATCAACGGTTTTCAAAGTAGGTACAATAAACTTCAATAATTATTGACATTGCAGGTGTCTCAATGTTACTATTTAACAGTAATATTGAGTTTACGTCATGTCATTTATAGTTTATTTTTGCCGTATGTTTAATTTAATGTTAATAACATAGAACGTGACTATGTTCATTCATTACTTAAAAATCAAAACATTTCAAAATCCAATATTTTTTTAGGGAGGTAAATAAACTAGTTTGTAGACCAGGTACATACTATCACCGAAGTTTAGAATTTTTTTTTTCACGGGATGCTTCAATTTAATTCCAAACAATTTTGAGTATGGAGATTTGCCATTGTTCTTTCTTTAAATAGAGGCGTGATACATTCCGATGCAATGATATTGTATTTCGGTGACATGTACTTAGTATTATAGACTAATATGCAAGTTAAATTTTATCGCGATATTGAAGCTTATTAACAAGGTTTAAAATCTTTGAAAGGTATAAATACAGTTAAAATTGAAAATTTATTATCAAATTATTTACAACGTCTCGAGTGATTACACGTGAATATATTTACTACAATAATGTCGGTGAGTTAAATATCATATACTTATTATATAGATATTTTCCATTATTTCATTATTATTATTATTTTACCTTTACTGTATACTCAAAGATTTATTTTTCCTCTTTCCAAGACAGCGAAAATGATTTATTTAATTTTATTCCTGCAAATTCATCATTAAACCAACGGAATACCGAACGGCTCAACTTAATAACCCCAAGCACCAAGAGAAGTAAAACAGATGTCACAGCATACTCTTTTATCAAGAAACCGAAAACAGGTGTGAAAGTTATAAGGATTGAAGTGTACGACACTATAAATTTTCCCGATTTAGCTAGCTCAATATGTACTTGTAATGCTGAATTGTGTGTACAGCATGTCGTAAAAAATATTTTAATGTGTGATATTTATAAATCTATAAAAGATATAGTTAATAAAGTATCGATTTAAATACGTAGGTAATTTACAATACAATAAATCTGTTTTTAAAATAAATGAATATGTGTATTTGATATCTTTGTATCCAACATTTTATCAAAAATAATATCGTTAATGACATGTATGTCTAAAGAACTATCGGTACGTGTAATCGGTTACGAAATAAATAGCTTATAAATTATCCTTGATTTGTTTTATTTTATGTCAAGATGATCATACAGACTCTTGTCATAATCGTTAGATATGGTATTTTTGTAGTCAAGATTCTCGAGTTCTATTCACACCACTGTAACTTTCCGAAATTCTATAAGGTAGTGATAGGCGATTTTGCCTCTACCTACCTCTTCAGGGATATGGGCGTGAAGATACTTAATTACGTACTTTAGTAATATTACATTAGATAAAACTATTAATGTAAATAATATTCGAACTGTATAGTTGAACGGTACTTAATTCTTAAATCAGAACTTTTCCTATTAACAATATCTGACACAAGATATCTATTTAAATAAAACATAATCACCCGAAAGAGGTAAGCAGAGACGCAATCGCACTCACGACTAGCCAATGATAATAGATCCAATGATGTGATAAGTGACAAGCTTATCGCCAAATCCGGCACTTAACCAATCCCGGGTAAGTTATGTTTCTTCAGAAAATTGAAAAAAAATCTCATATCAAGCCTAGGGATCTAGCGCAAGGACCTCACGCGGGGTCGTACACTTAATGCACCTTGGTTAATTCACCTAGGTGAATTAAATACACTTTACGTAAACTTTAAACACCTGGGTTCATTAAATATACGGGGTCGTACACTTAATGCACCTTGGTTAATTCATCTAAGTGAATTAAATTAACTTTAAACACCTGGGTGCATCAAAATTACCAGTCCCAAACTTAATTCACCCAGGGTAGTTCACCTAGGTGAACTAAACACACTTTAAGTTAATTTGAAACACCAGTACCACTATTTCACAAAACCTAAGATACATAATTAAAATAAAAAGAAAACTTTATTCACCCCAATATAAAAATACAGATTTTATGTTTCACGCGACTATTAACCCTCCGTGCACCACGTGTGATTTGACAATTAAAATTATTGCGAATTTTGACGTGACAACGTCTTAAATTAGGTTGTGGCTCGGAGTCACTCTTGAAAAAACGTAACACCCGCTCACGTCTGTTACGATGAGTCACCGAACGAGAGAGAGGCCCGCGGGACAGGCGAATGCCTTGTCTCTCTCCCACATATTCGACCGAGAAAAAGACGTTGTCACGTAAAATCTTCGCCCGTAAAACCGACTTTACAGGCAACAATTTTTTAAGGACTGAGGATTGTCAAATCGCACGTGGTGCACGGAAGGTTATTTTTTTTTATGATATTGGAAGGCAAACAAGCAGACGGATTTCCTGGTGGTATAAAATTGACGCCGCTTAGGGACACCAAAGGTGGTAATGGTGCGTTGCCAACCTGAGGCTGGGATGTTAGGCCTCGAGCAAAAGTAAGTTTACCGGCTATCTTACCCTCCAAACCGGTACACGTCATGACGTTATAGCGGCAGGAATAGGTAAGGCGGTGGTACCAATCCGGCTGAGTTGCTGCGAAACTCTTCCACCTAGTCAGATATCACCGTGTTAGTGACGGTGAGCCTATGCTCGCCTTTTACGAGCTGCCTGGCAAGAAAGCAGGTGGTCTATTCAGCAAAGGAGCCCGGACCAACACGGGGTTAATAGTCGCGTGAAACATGAAATCTGTATTCATTATATTGGGGTGAATAAAGTTTTCTTTTTATTTTAATTATTTATCTTGGGTTTTGTGAAATAATGGTACTGATGCTTAAAATTAACTTAAAGTGTGTTTAACTAGGTGAACTACCCTGGGTGAATTAAGTTTGGGACTGGTAATTTTGATGCACCCAGGTGTTTAAAGTTAATTTAATTCACTTAGATGAATTAACCAAGGTGCATTAAGTGCACGACCCCGTATATTTAATTCACCCAGGTGTTTAAAGTTTACAAAAAGTGTATTTAATTCACCTAGGTGAATTTACCCAGGTGCATTAAGTGTACGACCCCCCTCACGCATCAGCTATTCTTTTACTATTCTTTTTTTTTCGGACAAGTCACACAAATGAATTGAATCTAATGCTTGTGTTATGGGTGTTAGTCAACGATACTAATACATAGAAATACTTAAATAGATACCAGAATAAATTTAATAAACACCCAGACCCGGAAATGTAGACATCTAAATGTTCATCAAACAAATGCCCGCCCCCGTCTTAAATCGAACCCGAGCCTCGCGGTTGGTCGATTTAGTTAGGCGTGTACGCTAGCCACTCGACCAACGAGGCGGTCAAACTGCTATACAATCACTGTATACCTAGACTACAGAGTCGATCTATTTACCTACGTTTTATTATTTTCTGCACGAGTGCAGCAAATAAACGTAATGAATGATGCATAGGGTATTAGTTTCACCTACCGACCTGGGTATAGCTATTAGTTTCAAATATCATCTTCATTGATGTTCTCGCGAATATTTTGTAAGCATTATGCACTCTGAACCTGTGTGGTCCCTCCACACATATAGCGAAAAGTATAGTCTGAATAGATCGATGCATTATTAAATAATTATGTATTGAATGATGTGATTGAATAGACGACCAGTTTTAGTCACGTAACGCATGGGCTGGATAGATCAATCAGCACTAATGAATAACACTACACTGAATGTTCATCATCCTCTATAGATATGTATTGAGGCAGATAAACCATATTCCATCTACTGGTACTAATAGTAAACAACAAATTGTTTAACAGGATTCGTTGAATTTATTAGTAACTAAATTTTCCGCTATTTCTGTGAATGAATCTGCTTAGTACTGCGCTCAAAAGTACTTAACATGACATACGATTTATCCAATTCGCATGATATCGAGTTTCAAGAGGACTTTAACTACTAAAGAGCCCTACTTGTCCATAATAATAATAAAAATGCCTAGACAAATTACATGAATTGAATCTGAACCTAAATAATAACTAAGCAAATTTGATTTACTCTTCTATTATGATGAGTATTAGTAAACGATACAAATATATATTTTTACAAACTCTTTAGTAATTTTTACTACAGATCATGTAAAGTTAGGTTAAGAAATCACAGGGCGGCGGAACTGCGTTTTTATTTCAAAACTCGCGAAACCAGTAATTTGTCCGGTCACACAGCCGTCGCGGTGATTTCACCGCCCGCAAATTTGTAAGATTCTACCGGCGGGCGACTGATGCCGCGGGAACCGCAAACAACCGCGGACGCTGCGGATGTAAAACGCGTCGTGAAATATGCTTTTACGTTTTATACATAAATCTACATTCTACAGAACCTGCCGGCCCGCAACCGCCATGGGCGCGGGTAAAAACCGGCCCTTGAGTTCTTAGTATCATTTTACATGCTCTGTAGTATAAATTATTAAAGAGTTTGTAAACTATCTATTTATATCATTCACTAATACCGGAGATTAGTAAATATGTAATATATTGTCTTTGCTAATTCTCATAACAGAAGGATATCCTAAATGCATTCTCTCCCAGTCAACCTTTAGGCCAACAGAGATCAAATATGTAGATTACATATTTTTGTAAATAAGTTCCAAAGAAAATTTGATTGTTAAGCTTCATTACCTAAAGTAAAATAAAAAGTGTAAATAAATAATACCTAGGCAAATAATAAAGTAAAGATTTCTGCGAATGCGAATATTCGTTACATCTCTAGCAAGTATGTATGATATATAGAGATGAAACCTACTATAGGATTATTATAAAACTGAAACCGTCCAATTAATACGCGTAAACTAAAGTGGAAGCAAATTTAAGATGCTATAGTAATCACATTCTAATAAGGCTTATATTACCAGTTTAAACATTGGAGTACATACTTTAGTCTGTTTATTATTTTTAAAAAATGGTTGAAGAGTGAATTCTGTCCATTGATAAAAAATAATAGTTGCAGGCGACTGTAAATGTGCAGTTAAACAGCATTTTTAGATTTTTTGTCTGTCTATATTCCGATCGCAAATCACGCCGATTCTACTAAACCGATCAAAATAAAAATTTGGCAGGGACTCCGTTTTGACGACTGTTATTGGCTACTTTTTATCCCGTTTACTAAAGAAGGAAAGTAGGAAGTTTCCAGTGGGAAAGGGGCTAACCTCAGAGCAATAAAAAGTAAAGACACAGCAATGGGTCCAGAAAGTGATATGCGTAATATGAAGACGTTAAATAAAAAAAATGATTTTCATTTGCAAACTTTGCAAAATTATAGAGTATGCCTACTTTACCCCACGCGTGCCTTACGCACACATAGTAAAAAGTTGTCTTCACTTTTTCGTTCGCAATTGTATGTGACAGCCCCATCTATACTTTTTTATTTGTCTGAAGGGCTAACCTAAACTTGAAAAATTCTATTACCATTAGAAGCCGACATTATCTCTGATGAATATAGGCCAAGATGGGGCCGGACTGAATAAAATTAATGAAATTATTTTGATTCTCATTTACCCTTTTTGTTGTGTTACAGAGACGAAAATCAGCTTATGGGAAAACTAGATTCATTGCCATCAGAAAATTGTGAACCATACCGGTATGAAAATGGATCAATACCGATCGTTCCATGTGGGGAAATCGCAGACTCGTTTTTTAATGGTCAGTTCTTACTACAAATCTATAGGAATATAAAATCGACGGGTAAAAGGCTAAATGGTTAAAGACTAATAAAGGCTCTTCTGAAAGTAAGAGAACCGTCACCTGTAGACACCATAGATGTTACAGGTCCGTGGCTATCCCGTGGCCATGATGTTAAGCCTATTGTGCTAGTTTACTGGACCAGAACGTGACACTGTCATGGCGGCAGGAATAGCAAAGGTGGTACATCTCTACCCAGACAAGTTGCGGCTCAGTAATCTACTACAGGTGGTACGAGTTGTCTGACAGGAGAGGCAAATAAAAAAAAGATCCTTGTTATAATCTAAGTTATCCTCTGTGTGTGCCAAATTTCATGAAAATCGGCAGTTTTTGCGTAAAAGAGCAACAAAAATACAAACTTTCGAATTTATAATATTTTATAATAACACTGTGGTAGTGTGCAGTACTGTGTAGCAATTAGCCCGGGTAGGGATCCACCGCCTTATCTATTCTAGCCCCCATAATGACCGTGTTATATTCCGGTCTGGACGATAGGGTACCCAGTAGACTAGCTCAATAGGCCTAATACTCCAGGCACAGGGCAGTGACGCCTTAACTACATCTATGGTTGTCATAGGCCACGGATATTTACCGTCAGAAGAGTCATAATATGCTTGTTCACGGTCTTGTCACAAAATGTCGATTTTGATAAAATTTGTTATAGCGATTATTTAAAACCACGTGAAGGGAAAACATCTAAATATGATAAGCAAGCGGACAAGCCGCAGGAAACAGCTAGTGCCTTAAATCAATTAGGGTCTAACACTCAGCTGGCTTATAGGTATGGAAATTAAATAAAATATATGTGTTTGTGGAATATGTGTGTTAAAGTGATTATTAATATTTATTACAAAATAAATGTCATTTGCACGTTGGCCTCACATCCCGGCCACAAGATAGCTACGCACCTATAACATCTATGTCTCTAGGTATAGGCTACAATTATATCTTACCACATTACATGAAAAATTTAACTAAAAGAAGACGGATCGTTTTTTTAAAAAATAATGAATTGCATTTAATTTAATATTCATAAAAATCATTAAGCCTGAAAAACTGACATTTGGCTTCGTTAGGGTGGTAATTGTTTGGTCAATCTTTCAAGTTGGATCAAACTGCACATGATATGCAAATTTAATTGAAATCGGTTAAGTAGTTTCTAGTCCATCGCGGACAAACAACGTGACAGGTAAAATATATATATTAAGATTATTGCCAAATTGTAAAACAGTCCGCAAAAATGCTTTACGTTATGTCGTACCTAGTACGAGTCATGACGTCACCAGCCTGCGAATGCGACTGTGGCCGTTGGGAACCAATTTTATGCTTTGTTTACGTTGTAACCACGCAACTTGTATTTTGCGTCGGATAAAAATTGTTTCTTTTAAGTTTTAGTTTTTTTTCATAGATCGAAAGTGTTATTGATTCGAAACATTTTCTCAAAATTTGGCTATTGATTTAGATGTAACCCTGTATAAGGTTAAGGCGTGCTTGTTGTCCTTATGTGCTATCATTTCTATAAAACAGATTCGATCTATAATTGAGTTTTTATTTTCAGACACCTATAGTATTGCATATTTCCTTGACAATAACCTAACATCAAATTATTTTATCAACATGACATCGGGTGTCATACCAGATGTATATAAAGAAGAATCAAGTAATATTGTTGCACTAATTTGTAGTGAAAAAGGTGGGTATAGGGAAATGCAATAACCTTTTCTATATTTCTTATCGTTGGTGCTTGGTGTATCTCCATTCTAAACATAACTTATAAATTATAGATCATCCTCAATTTTTTTATGTAAGTGCAGTATGTGTAAATAAGTTTTTAACCGATTACAAATAAAGAAGAGATTCTTTATTTGATTGTATGTTTTTTTTTGTTTTGTATGTTTGTTACGCGTTTACTCGGCCAGTAGCCAACCGATTTTGATGGTTCTTTTTAAGAAATATACATCTCATGATTCCCAGATGGTCCCATATTAGTTTTAACATGATTAGACTAGTTGTTTTAGAAGTATATAAGTAGGTAGTGCAATCTTAGACCAGGATTGACTATTCAAGATCTTGGCCTCTTTTTTCTGAATCAAGATTGGTCGGTTCGAGATCTTGTTGAGATTCGGCTCGACATCTTGGTCGCGAATCAAGATTTTCGGGATTTTCGAGAGTGAGCAGAATAATTGAAAAAAAATGCGTTTTTTTTGTGTAGTGATACGTAAAAAAGTACAAGTGTTTCTTCATTTAAAAATGTGAATAACTTTTACCATATAAAATATTTTTGTATTTGTATAGAAATGTGTTATACAGGGTGCTAGGCACATGGTTGGACAAACGAAAATGGTGAAAAGAAAGCATCATTTGGAAACACTTCCGGGAACATTAGACTTTATAAAAATTGATTTTTTTTTCATAAATTCTTTCATAATATTTATTTATTTCAATACAGTAAATTAGTGAAATACAAAAAAAATATTTGAAGCTGCTGTGTTTATAAACAAAAAAAGCATATTTAACAGAGTTAGTAGAGCACTGAGAGTAGATTTTCGGAAAATTAATATTTCAGTAAAAATGGCAACCTTTATATGTTCCAATTTCCCGGAAGTGTTTCCGAATGATGCCACCTTAACACCACTTTTGTTTGTCCAATCATGCGCCTCACATTATGTAAATGGGGTCTGCAGAGCCGTATGCTTGTTTGGAAACGTAATAATATATATTTTTTTAATACGAGTACTTATAAGGAATTAAATTTGCTTGTAAATTTGTCTTCACGATGACAATGGCAGTTATTTTGTTGTGCAACCACTAAACTAATTTTAAGCTATTGCTGTGTTTCTGGGGTTCTGTAGCCAAAAGTTGAAAAACGGAACCCTTATAGATTCGTCATGCCTGTCTGTCTGTCTGCCTATAGTAAGTTTTTTAAATAGGTACTGTAACAACGACACTTAAAATAGTTATACCTCACTGTCAAGTATCAACGAATGGCGCTGTGCAGTTTAGAATCGCGCAACAATCTAGTCTAATCTTTTTAATATAATGTTTTTCGTATTTGATACCGCGCTGATTGCGGAAGTCATATTGGGCTTCGATGTCATGTTAAACGGAATAGCTTCGAGTTTAATATAGCTTCCATCGAGGCTGCTTCACTGCGTAGGACGGTTCGCATCGATCTCCTGGCACCGGGACAAAGTGCCTAGCTGTAATACTTTTCATACGAAATACGTTTAACTACACACCACCAGATTTTTTATCTTTTCCCTGGCATCATGTAATAGTGACTTTCTATTTACCATCCACCCACTGCTAACCACTTGCCATACGTCATAAATAATAAATTGCAACTACTGTATATGAACTGAAAGAACTTGGTTATGTTACTTGCCGCTGAGGAACCGTTCATGGGTGAGTCCGACTCTCGTTTGATCACTTTTTTTCAATGATAGTAGGTAATAGAAAGAGACAAAACGCGTTTAGTGCTGTCATATTAGTTTGTAAATGAAAACATAGTGACTATTCACATTGACAATGCCATAAATTCTTATGTGGTAATTTTGTTGCACGTAATTAATTTGTACATGACAATCTACATCATTTGACGTGTTTTGTCTCTTTCTATTACTATCATTGAAAGAAGACAGCGATAACTTAAAATTTGATTAGTGGGTGCGCAACCAAATGACCAACATTGTCATCGCACATTTCTATACTTAATCCTCGGAAAACATTGATTAAAAATGTCACAAGTTGACATGTCGGAACTTATTTAACATATCTAAAATGTTCCATCTCTTTTTTATTGTTTTATTTGAAAAAGATAGCATGCATCTAAAATGAGTTTAGTTTCTGAACGCTAGAATTACCATTATAACACTAACCCTTTATTTGTAGATTCCGGTTTCCCAAGTTTCAAGAATTTCTCAAAACCGAAAAGTTGGAAGTCTTATTCAGATTTCTGTGATTCGAACATGGCCGAAGATATGGTAAGTTATCATACTCGTACATGGCTATAACTTAAACAGTTTTGACTCGGCGATGATAAATCAGTCGGTCAGGACTTGTTACTTTATAAATAAATTAATATCATTGGACAAGTCACACAAATTGAATCTAACCCCAAATTATATATGCTTGTGTTATGAGTGTTAGTCAACGATTCTAATACATACAAATACTTAAAAAGATATCAGGATGAATTTACTAGTATAGATGTATTTATTATAAACTTTTTGTTTCATGGTTTTCTTTATACATTTGATATCAATGTTGTAACTTCTAGGTATACTGTATCTATAAATTAACATACAAAATTTAAATTTGTATTTCATGTGTAATATATTGCTGAATTACTATATTGACTTTCGATATCTGACTTAAAGAAGAATGTTATGCTAAAGTTCTAACGGTTTTAATGGTATGTTTTAGGAAATCGTGTTATAGGGTGGCCAACATTTATTGTGATGAGGAATATATTTTATAACCCATTATTGTACCACTCATTGTACTATTTAGCATATTTTCATTTGTCATAGATCATCTTTTTATTTCTCTACTGTATTATTTTCTCTTTAAAGTTAAAAATCATCACTCTATGTATCCATGTTTTTCAATACGAGTACTTCTAATGTATGTCACCTACAGAATTAAATATAGCAAAACATTCACTATCTCATACTTAAAAGAATCAAGAACTGACCGCCTCGTTGGTCGAGTGTACACTGACCAACCGCGAGGCTCGGGTTCGATTCCCGACGGGGGCAGACATTTGTGTGATGAACATTTAGATATCCGCTGGTCTGGGTGTTTATTAAATTTATTCTGGTATCTATTTAAGTATTTCTATGTATTAGTAATTAGTATCGTTGACTAGCACCCATAACACAAGCATGTAATTTGCTTAGTTTGGGGTTAGATTCAATTTGTGTAACTTGTCCAGGATCATTTTTGTCCAGGAATATTTCCACCTCATTTACATTCATTACCTAGCAGACTTTTTGTTTATAACAAGAGTAATGATGAGTAGTACAAGTGTAGATTAAGAAGCTTGACTCTATATGACATTTGTTAACTTTTTGACAGTGCGAGCCATATAAACTCGTCTTGGTAACATTTTACATGAAAATATTTTTGATGGTATATTTATCACTGAACCTTAACTACTTTCAAAAAAAATATTTTCGTGTATTAACACTGCGTAGGTCGTATCTATCTACAGCATACATTACTCCTTATTACATCAGCTACCTAATAGTGAAAGTCCCGTCAAAATCGCTCCAGCTGTTTTGGAAATTAGTCGGAGCAAACAGTCAGAAAAAAAATTAAAAAATGTTACTTTGGTACATTATGTACTGTTTAGGCATTCATAGGTATATAGCAAAAAGCTGTTATTTTAATAGTACAAACAGACACTCAAATTTTATTTACATATTTCGATAAACTAAAATACCTTTTTTTTACAGTTTATTGAAGGACACTTTTCCTTATACCTAAGCCAACTGGTATCACTTTCTAGAGCATTTTAGGCTTTGCGAAGTAATTGAAAATAAAGTAGAAGCGTTAAGATATGCATATATATAAAAATTGTACGTACCATATTTTATGCACACTTAACTTGATTCAAATAAATATTAAACAAAATTAGGTATAATAATAATAAATAATAATAATGAATACGCCTGGACAAATCACACAAATTGAATCTAACCCCAAAGTAAGCAAATTATATGCTTGTGTTATGGGTGTTAGTCCACAATACTATTACATAATATAAACACTTAAATAGATACCAGAATAAATTTAATAAACACCCAGACCCGGAAATGCAGACATCTAAATGTTCATCACACAAATGCCTGCCCCTGTCGGGAATCGAACCCGAGCCTCGCGGTTGGTTGAAGTAGTTAGGTGTGTACGCTAGCCACTCGACCAACGAGGCGGTAAAATTTATATTTATTTTTATTTGACAAGCCCTGGGGCCCTACCATGAACGCTTAAAGCAGTATTATTTCCATCTTGCCAAATGTCTGCCTTTATAAGCAACTTTATGTATACGTCATAAGGTTGTCTTTCTCGACTGACAATTAGTGTTGTTGAAATAGTACTGTTTTAAGAGCATATGGTAACCCCCCTGGTGTGACTGTAAAAAATGAAACCAGTTGATATAAGTAATCATTATATACAGAGTATTCAAACAAGTACATACATTTGGCATTTTTTACAATGGTTTTCATATGTTACTGCATAATAAGATTAATGTAGATAACTATTTCGTTAATACTGATAATAATTATTAGGAAATATATGTTTATAATTCTGACTATTTATATAAAACTTCTTTTTATTGCCAGACTAGCTGTTCCCGCGAACTTCGTTCCGCCGATTCAGTTTGTATCGTATAAAATTAAAATGTTGTTTTTCCCAGTTTCCTCACAATTGAACAGAATAAAAAGTATTCTATGTCCTTCTCCCGGTTCTAAGCTACCTCCCCACCAATTTGCAGCCTAATCGGTTCAGTCGTTCTTGAGTTATAAATAGTGTAACTAACACCACTTTCTTTTATATATATATAGGAGATATTGCAAGAAAGGTTTGTAGGGTGGATGCACACAGAGTGGAAAAGAAAGCCTTACGCAAGGATAGATACAGCGAGCCTTCCAGGGAATCGTCTTAAGAAGGGAATCTATAGATTACGCGTTACATACAGTGAGTTTCAATTTTGTATGTAATATACTAGCTGATCCGACAGATGTCCAATGTTAACAAAGAGTATTGAATTAAAATAAACTTATTTTATCTCTCTTTCGTATGAACCTTCTCCTGACAATGTTAAAACTAAAAACAAATAATAATTGTATTACAAGTACCTTAGTGAGGAACATCACAGTATTTACTCGTATTAAGGCAAAGCCCAATCAACACTGGATTTTAGCAGTCCCCACTCGACAGTTACCGTGGCCGCAACATTTCAGCGTGAGCGCACTCGGAATAGCGCTGTTTGTAACGAATGCGCTCGTTTCTTTTTAATTCAGTGCGATCGTGCAATTGCAAATTCTATAAAGTTGATTTTATTTCAGATGTAAAACAAGCCTTTATTTTGCTAATTCCGCATAAACAGTTTATACTGTTTACATCTGTTAAAACGGATTTCTGCAAAGTAACTCCTGATTCAATAAAATGATTTTATTTTGTTGCTTTACATAGGTTGTGCATGAGTTCTCCTTTTTTGTTAGGACGGGATGCAATATGATGCGATGTTTTTTTTAATTTTAAACGTAACGTTCTAGTAAAATTTCACTTTTAAATTTGTTTTTAAAAAGAGTCATAATTATTAGTCTAGTACAGTGGTTCTTTACCTTTTAGTGTTGGGGGACAATTTGACAAAATTTCCGTTATGCCGTGGACCACCGAATTGGTTTATTGATTTGTACCTCCCAAATCAAGTGCACTCTTTTTTTAATAAAGTTAATAACTTTTATAGCTGTTTTCAGCGTCAAAGCAAAGCTTTCTAGTTCTTGGCACACTGATAACTCCTCTTTAAACGTTTTATTTTCATCCAAAAATCGAAAATATACCTATCAGTAGGTAATACGAAACGTCAGTAGATTCATCACGTTGTAATGCAAAATAAAGACTATTTTGTATCTTGTCAATAACTTGTTTCTCAATATCAATTGACTTTTTTTGAATTCGAGATTTTACTGTGTCGTTTGAAAGTGGTACTTCTCGAATTTTTTTGAGCTTCCTGGCCTAAAAGTTCTTCTGAAATTTTGAGCATACAAGGCTTTATTAGAGATTCGTCGATTATGTGTGATTTTTTTCGATTTTGCAATCAATTTTGAAACTTCAAACGATGCAGACAATGTTTTTGTCAGATGTTTTTAAGTTTTGTTATTTTGCCTTTGAAAAATTCTCGCGGACGGTCATAAAAATTAAGATCTAGGTACTCGTTCCAGTCATGTCCATGTTACACGCATTCGGGTAATATTGTGTGGAATTTTTACATTAATTGGATGGCTTGCTTACCACTTGAAGGACCACTAGTGGTCCTTGGACCACCGGTTAAGAACCACTGGTCTAGTACGAAAAGGCAAAATATGGGTAAACTTTATAATTTAGCCAAGCAGCACGTATTTTTAACCGAGTTAAAAAAAAACGAGGAGGTTCTCAATTCGGGTGGGTAATTTTTTTATATATGTACACCGATTTCTCCCTGTTTTCTGAAACGATTTACGTAATCCATTTTTTTTGATGCGGAATAGTTGCAAATTGGTCCCATGAAAATTTGATTCAGGTAGGCCCATTAGTTTTTATTTTATGAGCATTTTTTACCTATTTTCACCTATCTCGATGTTTGTTTTCATTAAATTTAATAATATCAGCAATAAACTAAACAGTATTAAATAAAAATAACTGTTATTTAAAACCGACTTCAAAACTAAAAAGTAAATAATAATAAAGATTTAATATTAATTAACGGTTTTAATCAACGTAGTTATTTTTGTTCTTCAGAGGCTCTTCTTTAAAATTGACCCTATGACGTTGGTTGCTTTTGCGAGGGTGACGCCATGTCTTTCTATCTTGTAATGTAATGTAAGTTTTTGTTGATAATGTAGTGCTGGTTAAACTATATGAGGATGAATGAAGTGGCATACCTTGGTAGTGCTTTTAGTTAGCAGGGGTGGAAAGTACACCGTGGATGTAAAGGAGATTGTGTGCAGTGAATAACGTAAAAGTGTGACGTTCGCTTACCGCATTCCTAACAGTGAGCTCCAAAAAAAGCGGGAAAAACTTGTTGGTGTTAAAATTAGAAAGAGCATGCTTTGTTGGTTCGTTCATGTAAAAAGAATGATAGATGAAAGATTGTCAAAGCAGATATTCAATGCGAATGTGGGTGGATGTACAATGTAGGTACTTGAGAGTTTATATATCTGAGGGTGCTGTCAAGAGTCTGAAAGCTGCGTGTTTGCATGAAAGAGGCAATAAATGCGAAGGAAGCCAGGCATATCTGCAAGGGTCGTGATATTTGGTACTGGAAACTCCGGCATCCCGGAAGGGACATGGCGTGAAGGTATGAATATGAAATAGTATGGAGTGCGTAAGTTTCAAGTAGTTTCGACGATGTCTGCTGAGGTTTCCTCGCTTGTAATAAGATTACATCTGTCCTCGATGATCAGCAGGTTCCTCTTCTTTCAAAGATTTCTAAATTGTATTATCGGCTTAGACTTTGCAAAATAATTTTCTTGTATTTTTTTTATTTTAGATTATTACACTGACCGATATAATGGTTTACGAAAGGTTATTTTATCTTCAAAGAAAACTTATTATTCAAGGACCAAGTACGATATTGGAGTTACACTCATAGTGTTGGATGTTTTAGTCTTTTTTATACTGATGGCGATTGCACTAGTACGTTGGAAAGGAGGTAACTATTTTTATAGTGAATATTTTTGGCGTGGGGAACAAGCAGTTGGATTACCCGACGGACAAATTTTTGCTGTTTATACATGACACCACCCAGTGATTATCACTAAAAAGATACTGAATAGCCCAGCTGACGGGGTTCCATTTTCACACTCTCTGCCATGCTTAAACTCTGCTATCCATTTTTAGACAGATTAATAAGATAGAGCAGAATCTCCTATTGTACTGGCCATTTTATCATGGATGACTTTCGGTGATAGCCCTTGTCATAGAGCCAAAGGTATTTAAGAAAGAAAGAAAGAAAATATATTTATTTGCGGAATATGTGTGTTAAGGTTGTTACAAAATTATTTAAGCTTTCCAACATATTCTACCACATTGTGGTGTGCAAATATTGAAATATTTTTAAAAACTGATTATTTAGTTATATGTATACACAATGTTTAAATATTCATTTAACAAATAGTTTTATTCTTATTACAATTTGAATTATAACTTACAAACAATTTTAAAATGTTAATAATTTTAACCCTGCCTACCGTAAACTACCAGACAGAACGTTAATGACAGAACGTTGCTCGATTTGCTCCATTTGCAGAAAAAAATTAAAAGTTAAAAAAAAATATAAAATCACAACTAAGTAAATATTATAAATGTTTCGAACTTCACACTTTAACTATTCTGAACTGAACTAAATAATGTGGGTAGATTTGATTTCTAGAATTGAGTGGAAGTGTTAAGCCGAGTACTTATCAATCTACCCTCGTAATATGAGCATGGAATACACATTAGAATTACGAATTTGTTTTTTTTGCAAATTATACTTATTGCTCGATTCTTGTGGAAGTTTAAAAACTTATAAATCGCTATCATCATTGCAGATACTTGGTGTAAAGACAAGGTACTTAGTTTCTTAACTTGTGATGTCTTACGTAAGCGCAAACCTGAAGATCAAGAATTGGCAGACGCTTCAAAGCCATCAAGGACGACACTAGGTAAGACATTTGGTGGTCAGACGAATTATCGTAAATTTTCTTAATATTTCTTTTATTTATATTATAAAATAGAGAAGAAGTAAGCTACCATGATAATAAAAGACAACCCTCTTCTATACATACTATCAATACAATTACTGGTGAGTCGCTATTGTATGTCCCGGATATTGGACCACGGTTCAAATCTTTCGGCTACTTTAGTACGGAATAAGACAAGTAAACAAGTATTATTAGGTAATTTTGTTGCACATTCACCAATCTAATTTTTAGTTGTTGCTATATTCTTTTAGCAAAAATAATAGAAAAGAGACAAAACACTTTTAGTGCTGTCAGATTAGTCTATACGACTTTTCTACATAAGTTTATCCCATTACCCTCCAAAACGTTTTTTTATGATGTTTGAATGGCAAACAAGCAGACGGATTTCCGGGTAATAAGAAATTCATGCCGCCTAGAGTCACCAAGTGACGGTAAGCCTATGATCGCTTTTTACGAGCTGCCTGGCAGGAAGGCAGATGGTCTATTCTGCAAAGGAGCCCAGACGAACACGGGGTATACACGTTGCATAAAAATATCACAATTTGTCAAATTCTTTCTCTTTCATCTTTGTTTCTTTTAAAAAAGATACTACGCATCTAAAGTAAATTAAGTCTGTGTGATGGTGAATCACCACCAGTAGTCTATATCATAATGTAATAAAGAGTATAATACTAAGTTGAACCTCGGAGTACTTTAGTTTATGTTTATTCTGTACTATACTGTGATACAAACTATAACATCAACTTAGTTTTAATTTTACTTCAGTTATGTTTTTCAGTAAGAATGTAACCGTCTTATAAATATTATATTTAAATTATGCGCCTCGGTATATTTCGTGTTTACGAATTTAACCGATCAAGAAACCAATGCGTGATCGTCGTTTTAGCCGCCAAAACTCGTCAGTACCTCGACTGTGATAGAAGTGACAACACGCAATATCTCAGAATTAAGAATTGTATAGAGCTATAATACGCCAAATTACCTTATTTGAATAAAGGTACTTAATTTAACTTTCAAGGTATTGTGGAATGAATACCAATTTAAAAAAAGGAAAACCATTAAGCGTTCGGTTCCGTGAAATAATATACAACGTGTACCTGTACTTTTTAACAGAAGCAATAATGTTTTTAAAAAGTCTAAAAATTGATATTTTAATAAAGTTGAAATAGATGTTGTTAAGTTATATATCGGTTTCAACGGTATTTATAAAAATAAATTTGCTATAGAACATTCTATAGCAACCTATTTCTATGGTATTTTCAAAATTATCAGACCATATATGATTATAGAGATGGGACAACAACAAAATCATATCAATTTAAGATAATTTTTGTAAGCACTTATTGGCTTAGATTGTTTTGAAATGATCGGCGGTGGAGGCAAGTTCAGTAAAAATTCTACGGCGGCTAAAATGTTAGTGGATAAACACAGGAAAAATAGATCATGCATTTATTTTACACAGAATCGGTTTCCTTTGGAACTGATATAGTCCTAAACACTGAAGTATATGACTGAAGAATGAAAGTATATGAATAAAGTGTGATGAAGTAGTATATGACTTACCACTAATTCCATAATTTGCTCACAGGTGATCGATTCGAGAATATCATCCGTAGATTGACCAGGCGTGATGGGGATGTCATGACTGACACCAAGAGACCGATGATTAGCGCTGAGAGACCGGTTTCAACTAACGCTGAGAGACCGGTTTCAACTAACGCTGAGAGACCGGTTTCAACTAATGCTGAGAGACCGGTTTCAACTAACCCTGAGAGACCGGTTTCAACTAACGCTGAGAGACGGGTTTCAAGTAATACCAAGAGAGAGAAATCTACCAATGCTGAGGGACTACCGACTGTCGCCGAGTTACCAATTTCAACTGATGATGAGAGACCGATTTTGACTAATTCTGAGGAGGCGATACCAATGACAGTAAGAGGTAAGATTCATTTATAGTAAGACTAACTATTACCCGCGGCCTTGCTCGCGTGGCAGTTAATATATTTACTGAATATAGCCTATTGATAAGGATTTTCATATCATTTTCATCTTTAGGGTAGAATTTCCAGGAACACTTAAATACGTATTTACTCATTTTTAATATGTAGCTTAAAAATAAATTTTCATGATTCTACCTAAAAAAAAAGACGGTCCTCCACACAAACTTTCAACCTCTATTTCACCCCGTTAGGGGTAGAATTTCCGAAATTCCGTCCTTAGTGGATGTCGACTCAATAAAAAGACCCTATTCACCAAAATCCATAGCTGTAACTCGGTAAAAACAGAGACAGAGTTTTTGCTCGGCGATGATGAATCAGTTAGTCAGGATATGTTATTTTATAAGTATGTATAGATGAAAAAGTATCTAAGCAGATACCAAACGTGTCGAAATAATCAATTCAAGAAAATGTTTTACAAAACTTATTCTTAATTCTGGTATATTGTAGTAGTGCCTACCTCACTAGCAGAGTATCTTTAGTGATAGCTGTCAAAGCTGTAAAATAAAGTAGAGGTATGCGTCATTTCAGGTTAGCCTTAGACTATAATAAATTTTAAGAATTCGAATGTTCGTTCCTTGTCATACAAATTCATACTTTATATGATATAGTCTCGGAAGGAGTGTTTAGGTTGTACGATATGATACTTTGTTAATATACGTATATTTATATCATCTAAACACTCCTTCCGTCCTAGGTCTAGGCCTTTGTTGTCTAGCGGTCCGGCGTCGGACTTGACACTTGATACTTGACCGGGACGGTTCGATCCCCGGGTCGGGCACCAATTTTTTTTTTATTTTCTATTAAATATAACGTTGCCCGGGATTGGATACGTGCCCGGTTGGCGATAGGCTTGCCACCTGTCACATCGTGAGACTTAGTGTCTTCAGCTAGTCGTTGGTGCCCTGGTTGTACCTCTGCTTACCCTTTCGGGGATGTGGGCGTGGAGATACTTTTTTTATCTTTTTGTTTTCAATTATCATTTCCTTCATTTTCAGATAGCAATCGACCCACTTCAAGAGATGAAATATCTAAGGACCACGAACCTTCGTTAAAACCACTGCTACCTTAAAGATATTGGAAACTATATTCATGTTGGTCACAACCTTAATGAAACCAAAATTAATATGGTGGTCTAAAATAGTAATACAAGGAACGTAAAGTGCCATATAAGTGACCAGATTAATTCAACAATTTACTTGTTTTGATATTTGTACAAGTTTGATTTTGTATTGTTGAATACTTTGCTTTATTAATATGCAATATTGGTAGAAGATCCGAACTTACACCTCCCTATACCGAGCTGGTAATAAAATGAAATATATGTTGTTATAAATTAAGTGTAATGGAATTCATATTAAAAATGGGTTGTCTACAAATTCTGGACAGAATATTTTTTTTAAATGACGTTATATTGCCGAATTTTTGCAAACAACCTTATATGAACGTGTTCGCAACAAATCAACTGATAATATATTGATATATCATTTATATATATTTTATCCAATCAAGTGAAAATATCAGCCATCGGCATACGTGTTTATACCTAGCAACTCAGGTAAACAACAGGCAACTCAACTTCAGCACATTGTATACCTTTTATACTTTTATTATCTTTATATTATTTTTATTATCTTGATGTTACAAACAGAATCTTTTTTTTAAATACTCTAGGATTTTTTAGGCAATCCGTTTTATGATACACTAAAATTATTATTTAACATGAGTCATCCTATTATTAGCTCGGTGAAAAACGAATAAGGTTCGGATCTTAGACCGTTACTTAGTAGTGAAGGTAGATCTGCAAAACGTGAAATTCCCAAACATAAGCCCGTACGGCAAAAAACTGCGAGCGTATTTAAGAAAATATTATTTTGTTTTAATCGAAGGTTGTTGTAAGAAAAGTTTTCGAATTTGATAGACGGATGTTTGCACTTAAGTACAGAAAAATAAAAAATAAAAATAATAATAAAACTCTTTATTGTACAACAAAAAGTTAATAAAAGTACTACAACTATTACAACAGCAAGAAGATGATTTATACAAATGGCGGTTTTATCGCTAATAATTATTTTTAAATATATTAAGACGCGAATGATAATTTTCTGGTTTTAAATTTGGCAATATTTAATTATCTAATATGTCAACCGTTGATACTCGCAGTCGTGTGCACTCTTGCATGCCGGAAACTACTGAGTAAACTCAATTCGTACGTAAGCGGGTTGTTATATCAAAAGTAAGCTGTTATATAAAAATAACTAAAAATAATATGTGCCCAGTGACACCCAAATACATATTATATTTTTACATAATATAATATTGCTGAAGTGATTAAGTTGCATTTTAAATTATAATCATAATATTCATATTATGATTAACGGACTCCAAGACAAGAGGAGGTTGTTAATTTTACTATATTTTTTGTGTGTTTTTTTGTATGTTCACGATAACGATTGTAACCAATTGATTATAATGGTTCTTTTTTAGAAAGAAATTTTATGTGGGACCATTTCAAAATAATTTGCCATCATTCGCAAAAATAACTATCGATATCTAATGAAATTGTTGGGAGTCTTTTTTTGCGGCTTAACTGCGCTTAATTATTTTTGTTCATATAATTAGTGACTGAAATTTGTTCTTTGTAATTTGCGCAAAATATACGCATGATGTCAGTCATCTACATTAATGCGAAAATCAAGAAATATGCGAAAATTCGAAGTATATGCAAATAGAATCACTAGATACTATACTTATTTAATATAGTGTAATGAAGAGTAAGTAAAATTAATACAAGTTTCAAAATGTTTCCTAAAAGGTTGTTACAACAAATATTTAACTCGAAATCAACCCATAGTTCATATCTTTTTACACATGTTTTGTGTTAGCATTGGTATATAGTCAATAATATACTATTTATATATTTAGCATAAGGCGCTCGACTCGAATTTTGTACCGATCTTAGGCGCGGGGTTTGAGCCTTCAGTTGTCACGTTTTGGTGGCTAGATGCAATACCAATGCAATGTCGAAAAAAACCTTCAATTAATTAAAATGTAAAAACCAAAGAGGTGCATTTAAATTAACTAGTAACTTAAATGTGTATAGTTTTAAGTGGAAAGAAGGGTAACAGCGATTTCAATAAAATTTAAAGTAATTATTTGCAAATTTCCGTCTGTTTTTAGCAAGACTTTGCAAATAATTTATTTTATTTTTGTTAAAAGTTCCGTAGTATAATTTCATGAATCATGTTTTGAATCTCACCTAGTAAATAAATAAAAAAGCAAGAAGTTTATAAATATTTTCTTATATATTTTTAATGCATTTAATACGTTACAGAAACATGTGTAATGTAATAAAACTATACGTATTTTATTAAGCTTGTTATGTTTAAAGTCTAAATATATATTTTATATCGATGTGTTTTTTTATTAGAAGATTAATTAATCGGGTCCAAGACAAATATTTGGCGGTCAGTTGCTGTAGGTACTGCTAAGTGGTCAAGTACTTTTCATGAGTTTTGGCACCATCGAGAGAAAAGATGGTCGAAGTTTTTTTATGCCCAAGAGCCTGACATGACTTACTGACGACTTATGACTGATGACTAATTATAATTGATATAAAATTTGAGGCTAATTTCTACTTCACGAATGGCAAAATACTAAAGTGAAGCCCAAAACTTAGAGAGAAAGAAGTACTTTTCATTATTATTATTTTTCATCGTCACAGCAAATGCCAAATGTTTGTGTCCTGAACATTGACCTTATTTCTTTCTTTAGTTTTTGGCATTCGCGTTAGTCAAGTTGAAATTTGCATCAAGTTAACCGATTTACCAACATTGGGTTTCAATTATTCGAAATTAGTCACAAGTCGTCAATAAAAGTCATGTTGGGTCTTGAGTAAAGTAGTGGCCTCATTACTCAAGCTCATATAATGAGATTTGGCGGCAACGGGAAAATACACGATACGCTAATTTCTTCATGATTATTTCATTTGTGCACTTTCACTGAACAAAATGATATAAAATGCCACCAAAATTGACTAATTACACTCAATATAAACTCGAAATTCAATAATTATGAAAAAACTTCGACCATCTTTCCTCTCGATGGCGCCTCACTCAACTTCACATTGACTAGAGAATACAATACTATGATTGACCTCTAAGTTTAATGACATGAAATACCTACGAAAAAGGCTGGTCAATGGCTGCCATTCTGACATCACTAAGGCTGTCCAAAAAAAGTAGAGTATCGATATCGATACATGTATGATCTGTTAGTGACGATTGGTAGTTCAGTTTAGGTAAATAGATAAGAATTTTTATTTACCTACCGAATGAAATTGCAACTATCAACTTACTTAGTGCAACTCAATTGGCTTATGAATACGGAAATGTAATTAATCGAAAGAAATAATATTTATTTACTTTTTACTAACATTTTTTTTACATAGTGGTGTGCAAATATGTTTATGTTTATATGAGTTGACCATTATATTTCTTACAAGATTAATTTTCATTACAAAAAAAATATGATTATATTACATTCAAATAATTTTCTTTACATTGTTGCACTTTTTTATATATTACTGTTTCTAGGGTCCGTAACCTAGTCGTCTCACCACAGAAAATGACAGACATCAACTATTGCTTAAATCCTTTGTTCCATCTTAGATCACATGTTAGAATAGACGCCCGTGCCGCGGTTAGTGAAGTAAAATTTTATTAATATGTCATAACTCCAGGGATTGTCCCTAAACGACTCCGCGGTAGACCGCGCTTCGTAGATTCGGTTTCCGACAGGACATTTGTATGATGATTATATTTGTATCCACCTACAGACGTAGGTAGGTATAATTTGTGTAAATTTTTAGAATAGATACAATTTGTGTAATTTGTTAAGAGATATTTTATCATATGCGTTATATACGTACACTTATATCTCAGGGCAGAATCTGCTTCAAGCGGATACCCGCGCGGCTTCTTACAAAAGTGATCCGTTGCGGGAAGCCGCACGGGAGACGCGGGCCCCGCAAACATAGCCCGTTCCGGGGCACGCGCGGGGCCCATCTACAGGAGCACGCGCAGCAGTGTTATTACGTGCACCTTAATTAATGTAAATGCACAGTAATCAACACTACTTTACCATCTACCGTCGAAACATGATGACGGTGACAAAATCTATCGTAATTTGTAAACAATTTAATTATTTGTAAAAAGTTTATTTATTGACAGCCTCCTTTGCTGATATGACTGAAATAGCTCTTACTTTCAGATTGCTGACTTTCAAACACGGCTCCAGTTTTGAAAATAGACTTCAACCGAAACTTTAAAATGCTTATAAAATATATTAACTAAACTTTACAACAAATTCCCCGCATAGCAACCTAGATTCAATGAAAAACCACACTGGTTGTCGTTTTTTTGTGCTATTCGTCGCTTTGCTAGGTAATAATATATTAAGTTCTCCATCAATACGACAGTACATGCACACTGTTAAAACTGAACTGGAGACACTGTGACCTGCGTAAGTCGGGTCTCCGCAACGGGAACCGCTTCGTGTTCACGCGCCTGCTCAAGTGATGCGCGCCCGACGCGGGCTCCCGTTGAACAGTTTCAGGCGTCACTCCCACTCAAGTGCAAGTACAATTCTTTGACTCTTTAAATACGCTTAGGGGATATTTGGCCCCTAGGATTTATCTGGCATCTTACAAAATACTTTAAAATTGTCCCCTAAATATTCAAAATAAAAATCAAGTAGGTATCAGGCTTTAAGTAAGTTTGTGTTATTTTCTGTCGATATTTAAAGTGTCTGGCAAAAAATTCGGCCGACAACGTGTCAGGCAGTATTAATTTCAAATTGTTTACAATATTTCCTACACCATACATAAAAATTACACATCATAAGTAAAGTGAGTACCTACATTTTTTACTGTAGCACCTGGTATCTGAAAATTATATATTCTAAATCTATAGTACCCACAAATACCTACTATTTATGTTTTGTCCTTCAGAAAATAAGTAAGATTTGGGGGCCCTGATTCTTGCTCTGATATGTTTAATGACCTGAAACGGATCAAATCCCGCCATCCTCATTTTTGGTACATTACTTATCAAGCTAACGCCACTTGAGTTCCAGAAAAATAGAATCGATGATTGGGAATACCACTAATAATCCAGTCATTTTAGCATTTAACCTCGGAATGAGAGGTAATAAGCTAAATATTTGTATATACCTTTATTTTGACGTTCTAAAAAGTGTGTCCAAAGTCTCATATAATCTCGTGTCTGGAACGGAAGTTACACGAGGTCAAAGGTAAAAAGAAACAGTTTTTCGCGATTATCTCCGTTTCTGTTGCTCCAATGATCTTAACATCTATGAACAAAATTGTAGAGCATAAAATTTGGGATATTTTTTTATTTAAAACTTTTTTTCATGCGTTCAATCGTTTTTGAGATAGAAGGCGGTAAACGCGCACCGTTCTCCCGAGCGTAGTTATAATCCAACCGCAATCAACCGTGAATATCACCTTCAATAAATTGGGACTACTCAAACGCCTCCTATTTGTTAAAAAAGTAAGTTTAAGTCGATAAAACACGAATATGACATTTTCTAAAAATGATTCCTAGCTAGATCGATTTATCGCCCCCGAAACCCCCTATATACTAAATTTCATGAAAATCGTTGGAGCCGATTCCGAGATTCCAATTATATATATATACAAGAATTGCTCGTTTAAAGGTATGATATATTATTGATAAATAAATATATATTTATTCTACTTAAAATATGTTTTTATTACGGATTTGGAGGCCTAATTTTACATTTAATCTGTGGTTATTACGAAATAATAATCACAGATGAAATGTAAAGTTAAGCTTTAGTCAATTGGATGTTTTGAATATTTACTAATATCAAAAATTACTATTGCTGGTCATTTCACACAACTAATTTTATGTAAGTTACAATTACCGCTGGCGTCGACCCTCGTACCAATGGTTGTCTCCTGTTAATTTAATAGTACTCTAAAATTATTTATACATGTTATTTCAACTTAACTAATAAAATGCTAATGCTATTACCAAAAACTAAAGAAAGAAAGAAATATTTACATTGATTTTTGAAGTTTGGCGCCATCGAGAGAAAAAATGGTCAAAGTTTATTTAAATAATTATTGAATTTCGTGTTTATGTGAAATTAAACAATTTTGGTGGCATTTTGTATAATTTTGTTTAGTGAAAGTGCACAAATGAAATGACGGCATGAGATGAAGTTGAGAAATGAAGCCACCGCTTTACCCAAGACCCTGACATGACTTATTAACAACTTATTGATTGAGAAAGCTTTAAATGCATTTTTAAGTTTTTGACACATTTCTTAAATTCTTGTAATTTACAAGCCTGCCACAATTCAGGACTATGCTGACCATTTAAGAGTTCAATGAGGCGATCAGATGCGATAGTCACAATATTGAATTTGGTTATTGTTTAAGCTAAAAAATAGCCTTTTGGTTTCCCTAATCTTTCGGGGAAAATTTGCTTTTATTGAATTCTGTAAAAATTAGATAATTTAGGCAATTACAAATTTCCAGAACTTTTTTGTTATTTCATTTAATTTATTCGTGACACAAAAATAAATAACTAAATAGTGGGTATACGTTATTAAAAATGTGGAATTTCCCTTACAAAATTACCCTACATATTTTAAAACCTCAATATTTAGAAATAATGACCTTTTCTGCATCTTAAATATACTGACCAATTATGACCAAATAGTGACCAATTATTGGGTCGCTATACGGAGTTGAGGGTGCTAAAGTCCATTTTGTGGCCTTGAAATTACTTACACTACGAATATCTATGCAACAGAGCCTGACCAAATTTTGAAATCTACTGACCAATTATGACCTTTTAGTGACCAATTATATGTAATAATAATCTTTTGTGTGTATGCAACCAGGGATGCCAAAAGTTATGTATTGACCTTGAAATTTTTTTTTCCATTTTTAGAAAAACCAAACCTGACCAAATTCGGAAATGTACTGACCATTTATGACCAATTACTGACCAATTATTTAGGACAAAAAAAAATGTCAGAATTCCATCGTAGGGGTGCCAGCATCCAGGAGCCAAAGATTTGCGGAGTTTTGGTGCCATCGTGAATGAATATGGTCGTAATTTTTTCACAATTATTGAATTTAGTGTAAATTATGAGTAAAATTAGTTAATTTAGGTGGGGATTAGTTTAATTTTGTTCAGTGAAAGTGCACAAAAGAAATAATCATGAAAAATTAAGTGTATCGTGAATTTCCTCGCTGCCGCCAAATCTCCCAAAGTGAGCTTGTGTAAAGTGACCACCGCTTTACTCAAGACCCTGACGTGACTTTGTAAATAGTGATTAATGACTGTAAAATAATTAATTAATACTGAAGACATGTGACTAATAAATGTATAAGAATTAGTTAATAAGTCTTAGCCAGCCCCAGAATGGCCAAATTATCCTAAAAAAATAGATTTTTTGGCGCCATCGCGAATGAAGATGGTCGTAATTTTTTCACAATTATTGAATGTGGTGTAAGTGGTTGATTTGGGTAGGAATTGGTTCAATTTTGTTCAGTGAAAGTGCACAAATGAAATAATCATGAAGAAGTTAGTGTATCGTGAATTTCGTCGCTGCTGCCAAATCTCATAGACGAGCTTGAGTAACGAAACTACCACTTGACTCAAGATCCTGACATGATTTAGACCTATGACTTACGATTTATGACCTAAAATGATTTATGACTGCCAAAAAGAATTTATTTATATACGGAAGACATGGCAGCATGGCCTAAAAGTCTTAGCCGGCCCCAGAAAGGGGCAAATCACAGAACAATATTACTCACAGATGGGCAAATTAACCTAATAAAAAAAAAGAAAAAAAGTAAGATTTGCATTTGACACC
>NJDD01002850.1:113690-125684 GCA_002245505.1 Calephelis nemesis
CGCCATAACGTCATGACGTGTTCCGGTTCGGAGGGTAAGGTAGCCGGTAAATTTGCTTTTGCTCGAGGCCTTACATCCCAGCCTCAGGTTGGCAACGCACCATTACCACCTTTGTTGTCTCTAGGCGGCGTAAAATGTTTACCATCGGAAAATCCGTCTGCTTGCTTACCCACCAATATCATAAAAAAGTAAGTTTTTAGCAGTTCTGCGTTACTGTTTTTGTGATAGAAGAGGCAAACGAACTAAAGCATTTGAATTCTAAATTAGTATAGGTACTTACATGTCTGCACAGTCTTGCTTAAAAGTAGATAATATGATACAATTCAATCATCAATAGTGTTAATCAAGCATGGGATATTTTTTTTATGATATTGGAAGGCAAACAAGCAGACGAAGAGAAGCAGACTAAGAAATTCACGCCGCCTAGAGACGCCAAAGGTGAATGCTGAGCTGCCAACCTTAGTAACCTTAACCTGTAAGTTAGGCCTGGAGCAAAAGTAAGTTTACCGGCTACCTTACCCTCCGAACCGGAACACGTCAACGGCAAGCGCTGAAATTATAGCGGCAGGAATAGGGAAGGCGGTTGCACCAATCTGGGCGAGTCGCTGCAAGACTACCACGTAGTCAGATGTCACGGTGTTAGTGAAGGTAAGTTTTACGAGCTGCCTGGCACAGGAAGACAGATGGTCTATTCTGCAAAGGAGCCCGGACCAACTCGGAGATCATGGTCTTTTTAACCGACTCAGAAAAAGAAAGATTTGTGTTCAGCTCCTATATTTTTGTACGTATGTTAATTATTTTTTTCGTCATCTCTGAACCTGAACTGATTTTTTAAATTCTTTTTTATTTAAATAAAAGAGCGTAACTAATTCCGATGTGATCCCATTTTCACCAAGTGAAGATAGAATTGAGGAAAGTGGGTATTTAATTTCATTCGCATTATGAGAATGGTTACGTCAAACTATTAATAAAGTTTTATAGGAATATAATAAACTCGCGATATTCGCAGGAATATCTAAGCAGACATCACTACCACAATACACAACTCTACCATAATTTTATTATAAACCCTATTGATATTAAGATTGTAAAATCAGATTGTAACCTTGGCTATCTAGATTGCTTGAAATCCATTAGATTGAGATACATTATTAACATTGGCCGTTAGTCTCACTACGTGATAGATGGCATGCCTATTGTCAACCGGGCACATATCTAATCCCGTGCAACGTTTTTTTTTTATTAGAAAATTGGAAAAATCAAATTTTCTTTTTGTTGCCTGATCGAGAATCAAACCCAGAACCGTACACAGTCAAGTTATCTGGACCGCTAGACCACAAAAGCGATTTGATTCTAATTTTGTTTTTTTCCAAAAAAATTAAAAGGTCTAAAGTCATTTATTCTGTGGGTTGGTTGGTCTCTTAAACCTGCCGAGTAGTCGTACATATTTATTATACAAATTTGTTTGTGGGTACTTCAGAATTATTAATTACTTAAAAACAACGCTAACTAGGTTTGTGCCACACTTCACTTTATATTCCTTGTATGTACCAGTTTCGACGAGATTGCCCCAAATGGCGGAGCTTGCAGTCCATCGGCCGACGATTGCATAGGTGGCTTTTCTCGCCTGTACACTGCAGTGAACCAAGCCTTAGAAGATGAGCCTGACTCACTGGTGCTTAACGGTGGAGACACCTTCCAGGGCACTATTTGGTACAATTTCTTACGTTGGAACGTCAGCCAACACTTTATGAATATGTTACCTCATGATGCTCACGTAAGATGTTTCGTTTTTTTAAGATAATTGAAGGGTTTGCCTTTAAACTGCAAAGTTTTGCTATGCGAAAAGAAAATTTGTTTTCTATGATATATGAAGGCAAACAAGGAGGCGGATTTCCTGAAGGTTAGAAATTCTCGCCGCTTAGAGACACCAAAGGTGGTAATGGTGCGTTATCAAACTGAGGCCGGGATCTTAGGCCTAGAATAGAAGTAAGTTTACTGGCTACATTACCCTCCGATAATAACAAATACGTCAACGGCAAGCAGGAATAGATATGGCGGTGGTACTAATACGGATGAGTCGCTGCGAAACTCTACCACCTAGTAGAATGTCGCGATGACGGTAAGCCTGTGCTCGCCCTTTACGAGCTGCCTGGCACAAAGGCAGATGGTCTATTCTGCAAAGGAGCCCGAATCAACAAGGGGGTCCTGTTTTTATTCTCTTTATTATGATATCAGCCTTTAATGTACCTAGTTAACAAAACATTCATGATATAAAAACAATAAACCCAACTCCAAAGGAAAACCCTGAATAAAAAAAAACTCCACTCGTCGAAGTCCACTAGTTTTTATTGTTGATAGGTACATGTTGTTTCCTAAGAACCAGTGTTAAATTTAAATAAATCTCAAGTACTTATTATCTATATGTTATAGTCTAGCTGGCAAATAATTCATGAATAGTTTAGTTGGTTAGTGTTACTTTTAACAACGTTATAAATTGCTGGACTTGTTTTATTTCTTTTTTTATTTAAATATTTATCTTGCAGTCGGTTTTTATATTATTAAAATTTTATTTTACAATTTTTAGCTAAATCTCATTGAATAGGCAGTGGGACTGACACGGTGGTAAAGTAAAAAAAATACCAACCATTACTTTTCTATAAAGTAACCTGATATATTAATTTTTAGATAGAATTTAGAATATAGAATAGTTAGTTCTACATTCACACACACAGTTTTGCACAGTGCGAGCTATATTATGGTCTCGTCTGGGTAACATTTTACATGAAAGTGTTTTAAATGGAATATATGTAACAAAATAGAGGCATTCTTCGTTTCTAAACAAATTGAGTCGATTTTCGTAAATATGCGATTGATAACAATAAACTCTAAAATAGAGAGAGTATTTTTGTTTCGTAAATAACGATTCTGTCTTGTTCGTTGTTCGAGTGGCTAACGTACACGCCTAACTACACTGAGGCTCGGGTTCGATTCCTGACTATGGCAGGGTTTTGTGTGATTAACATTTAGATTACTGCATTTCCGGGTCTGGGTGCTCATTAAATTTTTTCTGGTATATACATACATGCATACATACATATCTTCACGCCAAGTCCCTTACGGGGTAGGCAGAGAGTATCGAGTGTCAGACCTCACGATCCTGACAAACCTGTCTTGCTTCATTCACATTCATTACCCTTTTCATACAAACACGCCGGTTTCGGAGTCTCTTGACACCACCCTCGGATAATATCCGATTGATCTGATCGTGAAATGTCAGCCTTGGTCTCCCGGGGTACCTACATCCATCCACATTCGCATTGTATATCTGCTTTGTCAATCTTTCATCTGTCATTCTTTCCACATGCCCGAACCAGCGGAGCATGCCCTTTCGCATTTTACCACCAACACTTTCTTTCGATCCCACTCTTTCTCGGATCTCACTGTTACGAATGCGGTCAGCGAGCGTTACACCACAGATTTTCCGTAGTGCTCTCATTTCGACCGCATTTATCCTACTTTCATGATCTTTCTGACATACCCAACTCTCGCTTCCATACAATAACGTTGGGATAAGCACAGAGTTACGCAAAGCGAGTCTAGCTTTTTGACTCAAAACCTCGCTTTGGAATAGCTTACCCAACGCTCCATTCACACTATTCCCTGCACTCACTCTCCTCTCTAAATCCGCGGTGTACCTTCCATCCCTGCTAAAAGCACAACCAAGATATACAATTTCATTCACTTGTTCCAGCACTACATCATCAACCAAAACTCTTACATCCGTTCTGGCTACGTCTCTTTCAAACACCATTATTTTGGTTTTCATCGCATTCAAATGTAAGCCCCTTTCTTTACAATCTCCTTCCATAACTGTGACCAGTGTTTGCAGCTCAGATGATGTAGAGCCCAAAAGTACAGCATCATCTGCATAAAGCAGGCAGTTTACCACTTGGTCACCCTTACGCATTCCCACATTCAATGATCTTAACCTTAGCAGACATTTGTCCAAATACAAGATAAACAAGCGTGCAGACAACACACAACCCTGCTTGACGCCAATATTAACATCAAACCAAGGCAATATGTTACCATCCACCCGTACGCATGCTTTACAGTATAGGTATAGTATATATTTAAGTATTTTTTTGTAATAGAATCAATGACTAACACCCATAACACAAACATATACTTAATTTGCTTACTTTGGGGTTAGATTCAATTTGTGTAATTTTTCCAGGATATTTATTTATTATTAACTATTTTGTAGTTCTTTTGTTGTTGTCACTGGTGGCAGAGTGCTGTACAGCAACTTGACCGAGTAGCGATCCACCGCCTTACCTCTTCCTGCTGCCATAATGACTATGTAGTGAATAGTACCTAAATATTAGCCGAGTATTGTATCACATGAAATGTAAATTGTGATTTTCAGTAACATTAATTTAGATCAGCAAGATCAATGGGAACTTTTTTTATGATATTATAAGGCAAACAAGCAGACGGATTTCCTGAAGTTAAGAAATTCACGCCGCCTAGAGTCACCAAAGTTGGTAATGGTGCGTTGCCAACCTGAGGCTGGGATGTTAGGCCTCGAGCAAAAGCAAATTTACCGGCTACCTTACCCTCCGAACTGGAACACGTCATGACGTTATGGCGGCAGGAATAGGTAAGGCGGTGGTACCAATCCTGGCGAGTCGCTGCGAAACTCTACCACCTAGTCAGATGTCACGGTGTTAGTGACGGTGAGCGTATGCTCGCCTTTTCTGCATATTCCGACAAAAGTCCAGACTTGCTAGGTAATTATCCTTTTCACACCAGCAGGAGTAATACTAATGTTGGAAGGTCAAATGCCCAATTAGAGTAATACCGCTAGAAGATTTTAAAGGATATGCTCTTAACTTTAGGTTTTAGGTAACCATGAATTCGACCACGGAGTGGAAGGGCTGGTACCTTACTTGGAACGTCTGAACGCGCCAATGTTGGGAGCCAATGTGAACACCACTTTCGAGCCTGAGATGGCGCCGTACATCAAGAATCATATCGTCGTCGAGCGACGTGGTCGGAAAATCGGTATCATTGGAGTGCTTTTGCGAACGGTATGTAAATCTACTTTAAGGGTCTCCACATTAAGGTGCTAAAGGTCCTAAATATGCTGAATCTTCTTCACGAACATCTGAAACTTGACCTTCGAGACCGGATAGTTAACAATAACTTTTTTATGTGTACTTTATGTATTTAAATAAGTTTGAAAATTGAAACACGATTAAATAAATTTTCATCAATTAAGAAAAATCGTAGACTTTCGCATAAAACACACTTTCTGGAAAGAATTCAATACAATAACTTCTATTCAAGACAATATTACAAAAAAATGGGTAATATACTTAATACGTTATTAATAATTAATGGCAGGGTCAGTTTTCTGATGTCTATGGGTTGGAGTGTGGTCTGAGACAGGGGGTCTGACGTCTCCCTCACTTTTTAACCTGTATATTAATGAGCTAATCGTTGAACTAAGTGTCACTGGTGTGGGATGCTCTACTGATGGGCTATCTGTCAATAGTATCAGTTATGCAGACGACATGGTGTTGCTGATTCCTTCGATCTCAGCACTTAGAAAATTGATTTTGACATGCGAGAATTACGCCAAGTCTCACGGCCTTTTATATAATGTTAAAAAGAGTGAGTTTCTAGTTTTTAGAGCGAGGAAAAATAGGGTATCCAGTGTTCCTCCTGTCCTTTTAAATGGGGAGGCGTTGGTGAAGGTATCGTCCTTTAAATATCTCGGTCACGTAGTCACCGAGAATTTAAAGGATAACGACGATAGAGAGAGAGAAAGAAGAGCGATGGCAATCCGGTGTAATATGCTGGCCCGCAGATTTGGGCGATGTAGCGTTGAGGTAAAAATAACCCTCTTTAAGGCGTACTGTCAAACGTTGTATACGTGCGGTCTGTGGTTTGACTATACACGGAAGGCTATCAACGTTCTTCGTGTGCAGTATAATAATGGTCTCAGGGTGTTGTTGGGTCTACCGCGCTACTGTACTGTTTCGGGCATGTTTGCGGATGCGCGCATTGACGGTTTTCATACTGCTGAAAACTGTGCTGCGCAAACGCATCGCGTCCTTGCTGAATAGGGTGCGCGGGAGCACCAACAGCATCCTCAAAGTTATTAGTGATAAACCTGATGGCTCGATGTTAAGGCATTGGGTACATACTCACTTACACATAACCGGTGCGTCGAGTCATCAGGGCAAATATTTAAATTAAATGCTAGTACGCTTATTTTTTCTAATTACTAATATTTTTCTTTTTGTTTTGTTTATTTTTTCTTTAATTTTGTACGTTACTAACCCTGATATGGACTATGTCTGAATTTTTTTTTTATCCTAAAATCGAATCACAAAAAACTAAGCTCATACTTAATTCAAAGAGTTTATTTTCTTTCTTTAGGTTTTGACATTCGCGTTAGCATTTTGCTATTAGTCAAGTAGAAATTTATATCAATTTGCATCAAATTTACTAAAATCGGGACTCAATTATAATGTAATAATCATAAGTCGTCAATAAGTCATGTCAGGGGCTTGGGTAAGCGGTGGGTGGTGGCCTCATTGCTCAAGCTTATGTAGTGAGATTTGGCGGCAACGAGTAAATACACGATACGCTAATTTCTTCGTGATTATTTCATTTGCGGACTTTCACTGAACAAAATTGTACAAACGCCACCAAAAATGACTAATTTCATTCAATGTAAACACGAAATTCAATAATTATGAAAAATCTTTTCTCTCGATGCCGTCAAAACTCCCAAAGGTTTTTCCCAAAAGATTACTCATATTTTTTCCGATCTACTTTTAGATATTCATATTTGGAACGTATAGTGCCTCCAAACTAAATGGTATAACATTTTGACAGGTGGTAAGAATATCGAGAAATCTAGCTCGTCTTCAATTTCACTTGCCCTACGAAGAAAAATTAGCAGAGTTGACATTATAAATTATGACAGAATATTTTCAATATCATTAGTTATCAATGTTTCTAAACAATAAATCAAAAGATATTTTTAAACTCACTCTACTTTGAGAGTTCTGTGCAAGTCCCTTGGCAGAATTATGTAGAAAAAGAACCGCTTTTATTAATTATCAGTTTAGTGTACTATGTAGTTAGTAATGTAGTTAGGAATCTTTCGCAACCGTAACCACTGGCAACACCATATCCTTTTTAGTTCTCTGCACCAATTGGCAACGTGATAATGGAAGATGAACTAGAAGCAATAAATCGGGAAGCAGCTATTCTGACGGAACAAGGGATCGACATCATCATAGTACTCTCACATGTTGGATATTCCAGTGACATGTTAGTATTTATCTGTGTTTTTAATAAGCAGCTTAGTAAAAGGAATTGAAAAAAGGCTTGAATTAAGGAATATGATGAAAGAAAAATGATTACCTATGTAGTCTAGCGGTCCGGCGTCGAACGGTCGGATTTGAATTCTTGCTCCGGCTTCGATCCTCGGGTCTCGCAAAAAAAAAAAAGAAATCGTGTATTTTCTAATAAAAATAATGTTGCCTGGGATTGTATATGTGCCCGGTTGGCGGTAGGTTTGCCACCTATTACATTGTGGGACTTCGTGTCTTCCGCTAGTAGAATACTTAGGCATAGTAGTAGATTTGCTAAATAAAACTAACATCTCGGCCACAAACAGCGAGGCGTCTACAACATCTATGTTGTAATTTTTGTCTGTAGGCCACGGTTATCAGAGCAGTCTTCTGGTTTGTTATCTTATCACATTAAAAATATATTTTAGTTGCCCTCCTAAACGGAATAAAAAAATAAAATACGAAATTTTACTACTGTAGGTAAAAGGTGTCATTCGTTGGTGACTTTAATTCACGACTACCTTAGTTTGTCCTTATTTAATGTTAATAAAAGTATCTTGTCTCCCATTCTTCCCAAGGAGGTATTCAGAGGTATAAGCATGGATTCCACGACTAGGCGAAGATACTTAAGTCCTACAAAGTGATAGGTGGCTAACCGGGTACATATCCATGGGCAATGTTGTTTTTTGAGAATTGAAGGACAGAATTTCTTTTCGTCATCCGATGCTAGGATCGAACCCAGAACCTCAGGGAGTCAAGCCAGCCGGACAGCTAGATCATATAGGTTTTATTAATCTAGAAAAAAATAAAACTAACCATCATCTTCATCATTTCAGCACTTGTCCGTCCAGTGTTAGACATAAGCTTGATATATTTGCCAAGCCTAGTGGTTCCTGCCACAAACTTGCGACTTGGCGAGGTCGCTAGTGAAGTACAGACACTACTTTGTCCCGCTTGCACTTTTCGAGACCTTTCCAGGTACACCGGTAATTAGTTCAGAGTATACATAGATACTTTCAAAGAACCAGCCAAGCCAATGGCCTAAAAATTTAAGGAAGTTAAGGCTTACGTTTTTAAATATTATTGCCAAGTTTAATAATTACTTTTATAACATTCATTTAAAATAGTCCGCAAAAATACTTCATTTGACGTTACTCAATGTTGTACGACTTGTACCTAGTACGAGTCAATACGTCAGCAAGCTGCGCATGCGTTTGAAATCGGCGGGAATCAGTTGAATGCTTTGTATTTGTTTCCATGCATCTTGTATTTTGCGTCGAATAAAAGTTCTCATTTGTTTTTTTTTAATTTTTCTGTCAAACCGACTCTCTCAAAATTTGGTTGGTCTTTTAATGAAAAACTGTGCAGCCAGCCCACTGGTACCTTACCTTACTAAAAGCAGTGGTATATGTCGGCGAATATACACAATTTTTTTACGGCAGGAAAGGAAGGCAAACAAGTATTTTGCATAAGTCACTAGCTTCCCTATCTTCTAAACGGAACACTACAATAGCAAGCTTTTTTTTAGAATCTAGTACACATGCGATAGAACTGCTTATTATTACTGTGAGTACAACATTATGTTAATGATTATTGCAGGAGCCTCGCAGCCAGAATGTCTTCAAACGTGGACATCATAGTGGGCGCGCACACCCACACGCTGCTGTACACCGGGGAAACCCCGGACGGCTCCACAGCCAGCGGGGAATACCCCACCATAGTCACACAGGACAACGGACACAGGGTGGGTTACTTTAATAATTGGTATTTATTAAACAAGCGCTTTCATAAAAAGATTTTATAAATCTTGCGCAGTTTTATGCTTTTAAGAAAAACTCAAAACGTACGTAAAAACGTAAAAATGAATTTTTAAACCTCGACGAAAAATTGATCGGTATTGTATTTTATGTATAAGTTTGACGTGTCTGTCTGTGTCATTATAACTTTTAAACAGATGGATCGATTACAATGCGGTTTTTTTGTTCAAAAATTGACGTGGTCGAGATGGTTTTTAGCTACATTACTTAAAGGTCTAGTCAGGAGTTCATTATTTTTTTTTAATATAAGGGTTGTACCTAATGTATTATGGTTATAGTATTATTGTAAATTATTGTAATTTGGCTTTTGTATAAGTTAATATAATATGTATTATTAATTAGTATTGCATAATAATTATTGATGCATAAATCACAAAATGATATAACCCTAAGCCCCAGAAACATAGACAAATATGTTTATCATACAAATACCTTCTCCTACTGAGAATCAAGCTCGAGCCTCGTTGATAGACAATGTAGATATACTCATCTACTCTAACTACACAAACGAGATATAAGATAAGTTTAAGCATTACTGTTAGTTGTAGATGGAATTCACATATTTTTTTATTATAAACAATGCTTCATTTCAAATGTGTTTTCCCTCACTCCTTGATTTTATAAATAAAATCAACGTCTGGTAAGTCCAATCCATTCACTACGCACCATCTTTCCTGTTTCGACGTTTTATGTGTTGCTATTATCCTTAATAGTAACACAAGTACTTGATACTTGTGTTGCTATTAAGGATATTGCACATTTGGACGAACCGGGACGGGACGCAACGTAGCTCAATAATATGACTGGTATTTCATCCATTTTGTATGGAGGGGCACAATATGTCCCTATCGTCCCCTACGCGGTCTACAGTTACCAAAGTGTAGAGTAAAAACGATATCAATAGTTTGAATAGAGTGCTTATGACATTTTAACGCTTAAGTTTTATATGACGACTACCAGAAGTGCCACTTTCTATTCTTGACGATTTTTAAGTAGAGTGGCCACTCTTTTTTTTGCAAAAAAAAAATCCGCCGATGCAATGAGCCGACACGCCCTGTCCCATCAAAAATTGCGCCATTCTTATTATACGAGTATATACATTTTAAGCCTAAAAAAGAAAACTTAGATAATTTCATTTTGATATAAGTATCGACTTTCGCAAAGTAACGTTTGCTTCTATAATATTCTATCTTTCCATACTATTATCTGGATAATTTTACAGATTCTAATTGTCCAAGCGTCATGCTATACTCGGTACCTGGGTGACATCAAACTGTATTTCAATGATGAAGGTAAAATCGTATCCTGGGACAAGCAACCCATCTACCTCGGCACATCAATCGTCAAGGGTAAATTATTAACTAACCTCTTTATTTGGCTATGTCTTCACGGTAATTAGTTACTTTAATTTTAATTCAATCGTAGTAATTGAATTGTTTATCATTTCCCCGTTCTGGTCAAGACCTGTTGAGTAGAATATACCAGATGCGTTCCTGCCTGGTACTTAACTCGTAGAGTTTGCAATTTTACCAGTTACTGTAAGTACCTTCCGGATTGGAACATGACATTGTTATTATGACGGCAAGAAGAAGTAACGCGGTATATCTCTACCCTAGCAAGTTGCTGCACAGAAATCTACCAGCAATAGTCTTGTTGGCAATGACCTATTTAACCTATGTTCGCACCTTACGAGTTGCTAGGTAGGATGACAGAAATGGCCTATTCGACACACAGGAATGTCTGGAATAATTGTATTAAATTTGTCTAGAATTATTTTTTCTCAATAAGTATGGGTATTATCAGATCCCCGTATAGAAACGTTACTGCAGCCTTGGCGCGAGGAGGTGGACGCCGTGGGTAAGGAGGTTCTGGGAAAGTCCCTCGTGGTGCTCAACCGCTCCTGGTGCTACAGTGGAGAGTGCAACATGGGAAGCTGGGCTTGCGACGCCTTCCTGGAAGAGGTAGACTCTCACTTCTTTATATAACACTTACTTCCGCATTGTATGAAACCATTACATTTTTTCACAAGTCCAAGTATGATAAAACTTAGTGAAGAATTGTAATACATTCTATATTTTTATTTGATATGGTAGCTAGCTACATCGAGCAACCGCGAGGTTCGGGTTTGATTCCCGACGGGGGCAGGCATTTGTGAGATGAACATTTAGATGTCTGCATTTCCGGGTCTGGGTGTTTATAAAATTTATTCTGGTATCTATTTGAGTATTTCTATGTATTAGTAACATATGACTAACACTCATAACACAAGCATATTATACATAATTTGTTTACTTTGGGATTAGATTCAATTTGTGTGACTTGTCATGGCATATTTATTTATTTATTTATATTAAACTAGTAAATTAGATAAATGTATTTCAATAGGTAATGTCACGGGCTGAGGGAACTTCGTCTTGGGGATACGCCCACGTGTGCATGATTAATGCGGGTGGACTGCGAGTGCAGATCAATCAAGGAGGTGAGAACACATTCACATAGACGCTCACGTGCACGTACGTGCATTAAGCCCGGTGAAGTTGAAAAAACCTCGCTGTTAGCAACAAATTAGCCATTCAAAGAAAAAGAACGTGCACGCTCGTTAGTTTTACACGCTGTCTCATTCGCACGCACGTACGTACGTTTGCACTCACACGAATTATTTTATTATAACTATGTAAATTTACAATATGGAACATTGTCCCCGTGTTGGTCCGGGCTCCTTTGTAGAATAGACCATCTGCCTTCCTTGCCAGGCAGCTCGTAAAAGGCGAGCATGGGCTTACCGTCACTAACACCGC
>NJDD01002850.1:128938-140660 GCA_002245505.1 Calephelis nemesis
TGTGACGACCCCATCACTAAACCGCTACTAATCTATTGTCACTGGATTCCACTAGTGTAGTCAATCATAACTAGTTAGTAGGCTGCGTAGCTCGCCCCGATTGATGCCTATTCCTGGTACCATAGCCACAGTATGGTAGGTCCACCGATAGCATTTAACATGTAGATATAAAATCTCTAAAGGCGACAGTTTTTTCGCTAATTTAAAACAAATAAAAAAAACTATACACAACTAGCCCGGATTGGTTGCACCGCTTCGTCTATATAGTCTATGTTTGCCATTGTCATGTTCTAATTACATTAGTATCTAATTACATAGTTCTAATTTACAATCTACAACGTACTCCAAAAAAAAGAACTTTAACGACTACCCTCAAATCGCCGGATATATCTCAGTGACTTAACGTAAAGATTTGTGTACAAAATAAATACTTATTATATTATAAACGTCTACTTTTTAAGAAGTACAAACCAAATATTCACATTTGATGACTTTATAAGAAACTAAGTAACTAATATAGTTTAATAATACACATGTTTTAGCGTACCTACTTCATAAAGTTGTAGTTTCTAGAACGAGCATAACTCAAAATCTCGGAAAAGATAATATTTCTTTAATGATTGACAAAAGTGAACAAAAATAGGTTCACATCCATTTACAAAAATAGTATAATGATGTCAATGATTCTTGACAAAATACACAAATTGATCAAACTCTAAAGTTTGTGTTATGAGTATTAGTCAACGATACTAATACCATAAAATACATGTAGGTATAAAGATTAAAATAAATTAGCACCCACACCCGGAAATTCGGATACCTGGACGGTCATCATAAAAACACCTGCTCCCGTCGAGAATCAAACCAAAGCCTCTATTGGTCGGTGGTTTAAACGTGTATCCTGACACTCGGTCAACGGTCAATTAATCTTAATATATATTAATTGACTGCCGCATTTGACACTTATTTATTAGTACATGATGCCAAAACTTTGGACCCCTTTTAACGAAAATCGCAGGAGCATAAAATTTGGCACATTTATAGTTTATGTGTAGGAGAAGTGCAGGACGCTAATATTTTTCAATAATAATACTCATAAAGTACATTAAATCAATAATTAAAACATTACCCACACTACCATGCATTTGACACACACAAACAAATATATAGACGATAACGATAAAAGATCACAGGTGGCGCCCTAAAAAGTTTGGAAACAAAGTTGTTGGTCTTGAGAAATGAAGATGGCGTTCTTATCAACTAGATACTAAAATTTATTATGGTCGAATTTCAACCAATGGGCGACCACTCGTTTGAAAAAAAAACTCAATTATTGATTTTGGTATGAAGGGAGCAATGTATAGGGAGATAAATGTGATAAACAATGATGTCTTTACTTCTGGATTCGGTTGTTTATTCCGTGAATTGCACATTTCGTGTATTATGTTCGTTTTCTAATACTTATAACACTAACATAAAATTTTTCCTTTGGTTATAGATCAATTTCTGTAATTTGTCCATATATGTAACATTTTATTTGATAACTGATATTTTATTAAAACCTTTAATACATAAAGGATCATTTTATTGCAGGTAATATCAGAAAACAGAGAGAATTTGATTAATTTGGAAACAGACTACGAAATGTTGGCTCGGCACTTGCGGAAAACTAACACGATCTTTCAAGATTTGGACGGACGTATTAAAATTGTTTATTAGTTTTATATTTTCATAAAATATTTATACTTCAAAATTTTGTTTTCGATTCATTGATCTAATAGTTCGATGTTGGCGTTTTTCCTTTGGTCCTCGCAACACTTGTGAACTGATGGACCAATTTTGCTAATTCTTTACTTGTTGTGTTGATTACAACACAAGATGGAAACAAGTATCTTCACGCCCATATCCTCGAAGAAGTTGGCAGAGGTAAAACCAAGGTAGCCACAACTAGCCGAAGCCACCAAGTCCCATAATGTGATAGGTGGCAAGCCTATCGCTATCGCATTTTTTTTCTAGAAAATTGAAAAATTCGTATTTTATTTTGTTGCCCGACCCGGGAATCACACCCGAGACCTTATGAAGTCAAGTCCAACACCTGGATCGCCAGACCACCGAGGCGATAAAATTTTCCATCAAGGTCATCTTTGTTGAAAGCATGATTACACCCGTCTGGGTGATGCTTTACATTTCAACGAATTTCTTCGGATTTGTTGTTCAACTAATTTAGATATTGTCCGAACGCGAGACAGAGCAGACGTCTCGCGTTTTGGACAATATGACATTTATATATATTTGCATTGCTGCAACAGTTGAACGATCTACTCACAGCTTACAATTCGCAAAAAACTTGACACACAGATAAAATGTCGGCAATAGTATTCGCACTAACACATTTGTATAAACTAAATTAGTAGTAGGGCTCGTCATTTTAAGCACAGACTATCGATAATAAAAACAACCAAACTAATAAAATATCATTTATATTTCAACAACGTCAAAGTTATATCATGATTAGTCACAACTTAGAAATATAACATCTGTTTATAACATGAAGCTATAATACTACTGGAGGTTACTCTCCTAACAAAGACTTGATGCCATTTCGAAATCTTAGTGACTCTCTCTAGTGTACCGGCCTCTCTTTCATTTTGACTTTGTTAATGGACATTAAAGGACTCCGAAAGAGAGGCCGGTACATCGGAGTGAGAGAATCAGCAATATTTGGACATCAGGTCTTTGTTAATAGTGTAACCTATAGTGATAATATAGCTTAATGGTTGACATATATATATTATATACATTGATGTACATTATTTAATAAGTCATTAACTATTGTAAGAAACAACGAAAGAAACTCAACATTTCTAGAATTAAAATTAAAATAAAATAATTTATTTATTTTATTTACATCATATGAATCCTACATCATAGTTAATTTTTCTTTATTTTTATTATGTAGCATGTTTTATTAATTAAAATTTAATTCCCTAGTTTTTTTTTGGAATTTACGTCAGAAACAGAAATTAATCTTCGAATGTTTATAAAAATACTTAAAACGTCAATACCGTTTTCTTGAAATAGCCTCACAAATACTTTGCCGCTCAAGTTTAAGCTAATATTAAATATTTTGGTTGAAAAATGTAACTTAAACTGTAAAAAATGAAACATAATATAAATCTAATTTAACTAATGCAAAATTAACTAATTTATAAGTACACACAGTCGTCATAACATTAAGTATTTACGTTAGTCCCTGAAGTCCTTGTCAATTAAAGCTGGTGCGCACAGACGACGTATGGTAAGAATGGACTTACGCCCAGTTCTCACACCCAACGAACCGTAGTCAGTAACAATTTGCAGTTTGTCTAAAACTAACTTAATAAAATATGTTTTGAGTTAATCACTTCTGATGAGCGATTAGAGTTACCTTTCAAACAAATTTCTTAGAGGCTACAATCCGTACAAAAATACCGCCCGTAAACACAACGACTCGTTTTTTATTATAGGAACAGGTCAAAAATGGCTAAAATGAATTAAGGAAGGAATGAAAGTATCCATAATAAAATAAAAACTCTTTTTTTGAATTTACTAGCTAGTGCTTTGTAAATAAGCAAGTTATACTAAATCGTACTAAAAATACTGAGAAATATGTATACAAAAAATAATGAACATACATATTTGAAAATATTGTGTTAGTGAATTAACGAATGAAAAATTCTAGAACGATAATAGTAGCCTAAAATGGCCTTAATAAAAATAACGTATGATATGGGACTGTACAAAATGTTGGTAACACAATGTTTATCTACGGCTGCCTGACTTTGAAACCATTCTACTTTGTCCACTTGTATATTGAAATATAACTCAGGTTTCTAATTTATATACAAAAAATAATTTGACTATTATATAACGTGAAAGTGCCAGCTTTAATTAACTTTACATTTTATTTGAATAATTATTAAGATGAACCATCCAACATCAAGGTATTTAATAAAGCGAATTTAATGGATAAAGATTCGAGTACGATTTATCAAATCATTTATTTTCTGTCCTAAAGTACGCCACACTCCCTTTTTTACTCAATATATAGCAACATTTGAGTTATTAAAACTAACCAATGCTCAGAGAACAGAGTGTAAGATACAGATCGTTGTTGAATATTAACGCTTGGGGACTTATGGCATAAAAATATATGCAAACTATTGTTGATTATTTAAGATCATGTATAAATACAGGTTAATGTTGAATATTTACAAGTCATGTATGTTAAATATATGACAGCCTTGTACATACCCTGATTAATATAGAATACTCAATAGTCCAGTACGTTAAATACTTAACTGATCTGTATATGCAAATTAATGATAATTATTCATTAGTTCTGTACGTTAAATATATAACAACCCTGTATATACACAGATAAATGTTAAATCTTTAACATCTATGTAAATACATATTAATAATCCTGTATGTTAAATATACACAAATCAATGTTACTTAATCTTTAAAACCCTGTATATAACTGTGCATATACAGGGTCTGCACTAATGCTGAATTTCTAACATCCGTGTAAATACAGACTAATGTCTATTATTTAACAACATTTGTATAGTTAACTATTCCCCCAATGTTGAATGGTTTATCTTAGAATCGATTTAACATTGAGCTAATTCCACCTTTGGTACATCTATAAACGGCAGCGGTTTCTTGAACGCGTTCATGTCCGTTATGAAGTCGTCGTTATTCTCTTTGGTATCGCCGATGGGTACCGACGCGTCCAAATACTGGAGGTCGTAGTTCTTCGGCTTATCGTCGACGGTACTGTTATCAGTGTTTGGTTTGTGGCCCATTATCTATGGAATAAAATCTACTATATAACGACGTAAAACATTTATGTACATTGCAGACATAGTAAATTTTATTATTAATATTTCCTTTTTAGGTTATGTTAAGTAGTAGGTTATTAGTTCACTAATTTATATTTCATTTCAATTCAATTTGAGCTGGGGGTTGCCATAAGCTCTTGAACCAATATAATTTCAATATTAATTGTCATTAGTGAAATACAACCGTGTAAATGACAGAGTAACGAAAAATGAAACCGTGGATTATGTACACGATAGATATGTAGTTGGAATTTTGTGTCGGAAATTTCATGATTTTTTCAAAAAAATATGTAATTTTTATTGGTTTCACTATTATTTCATCAATACTATTTGACAAAACTCGATTTTTATTTAATATTCAATAAATAAAACATTTTTACTGAAAACAGCAATGTAATAAAACAACGTATTAGGTCGGCACAAACAGCTCGCAACGCGCAATATACTTTTCGCTATACATTGCGGGCTGAAAAACTGCTAAATATTTGACCACTTGTTTCCGACAAAAACTGTAAAATGAATTTTGAAGACTGATATGTATCTAAACTACCACAGAAGTTTTCGTTACGGTATCAAAAACACTTAGTATAAGTGGATATTGAGCAGCATGGAAATAATACTGCTATAAGCATTCATGGTAGAGCCCCTGAAACATGTTTAAGACCTGACTAGTTTTCCGTAGTCCACATTGAAATAATTACTAAACCAATTATAAAATTTTCAAGGTGTGAGTCGGATATCATACTGCGGTGGTGTGGAGTTTAATTTGTACGTAAGTAAGGAAGCCACTGCTTCATTCAAGATGACTTTCTTTGACTGCTAAGACTTATTTTGAATAATTTTAGCGCGATTCTATTATGTTTAATATTATAAATGCGAGTTTGTATGTTTGTTCATTACTCCTTCACGCAAAAACTGCTGAACCGATTTTCATAAAATTTGATACGAAGAGGTTACCTTGGATTAACACATAGCGTAGTTCTTATCCCGAAAACTGTTCCTGTGGGACCATTAACCACGTGAACAACGTCGCGGGCAGTAGCTAGTTTGATATAAATTTGAACTTGACTAATGATATATTATGTTAATGTTTATGCCAAAACTAAATAAGAAAGCATGTTGCTAACGGTAAACTATAAAAAAACCGGTTAACTGTAAAGTCGGTTTACTGACGATAGTTGAACGTGACAACGTCATAAGAACGGAGGCCGATTGTGCTTCTTTGTCGCTCGTTCCGCGCTCTCGCTTGCACTTCAAGCCTTAAATGGCACGCCTGAGAGCGAGGTAGCGCCGCATAAGTTATGTTTTTTTGGTGCGTGCAGCCGGCTCCATCAAATTATAAGACGTTATCACGTCAATAATACATACATACATTAAGAAAAACTTGTGTTCGTGACAGCTACCAGCTACTACGGTTAATAGAACCTAACGCTAAAAGCTTAGAACCCCGAAATTATGATGGTAACATTAAAACACATTAAAAAAAGTATCTTCACGCCCATATCCCCGAAGCGGCAGGCAGAGGCAAAACCAGGGCACCCACGACTAGCCGAAGACACTAAGTCCCACAATGTGATAGGTGGCAAGCCTATCGCCAACCGGGCACATATCCAATCCCGACCAACATTTTTTTTTATTACAAAATAGGAAAAATCCTGTTTTCTTTTTGTTGGCCGACCCGGAATTCGAACCCTGGACCTCACACACACATTATGTAATTTAAAATACATGGTACTATAATAATAATAACTAGCTGCCCGCCCTCGCTTCGCTTCGGTTCGGTTCGGTAAGCGCGCATGTCTTTGCTAAGCTTCAACGATATTTAATTTAGCGCAAGGAGATTTTAACTTTTTGATAACTCATTAGTTGTTAATTTTTTTCTGATAGTCTCAAAGGCGATTTTGATCTAAATTACACGCATAACGTATCTAACCGATTTATTTGATTAAGGGTTAATACTGTATTGTTAAAAATATGTTCTAAAGTAACCCTTCATTTTACTGTTTTAAGTAAACGCAAAAAACGGTTATTGTGGGTTATTCTTTAAAGGTAGACATATTACTTTTTTTTTAGATCTATCGAAGAGGAAAAATCCCAACATACATTGTTTTGTAAAAACTCAAAAGGTTTTGGCAGCATTTTCGAGGAAGCGGCTTATTTTTTGCCGACATATTGAACTCATATCGTTGTAGTATCGTTGGTTTGTACAAAACATAAATTTAGTATACACTTAAACCTTCCTCAACAATTGTTCTATCTATTGTTGAAAACCGAATGAAAATCCGTTCAGTACTTTTCGACTAAATCGCGAACAGACAGACAGACGCGGCGGGGGACGTTGTTTTAACATGAAGTTTCGAATAAAAAGAAATCGCAGAGAATGGTCTATATTACTTTTAGATGAGCTATGAGTACGTGCTTTAAAAAGTATGTAATTTTACCTGTACTGATAGTTTCCTAAATTGAGATTTATTTCCTGTGGAGAAGTGGTTGTCTACCCAGCTCCTAATGTCGGTCAACTTTATTTTCTCGATAGCATCCGCCTGTAAAATATTAAGATGGTTTAATATTAAATAACATTTAAATATTCCAGTTCAATATACCAATACGTAAGTCCCTTTAATTTCTTGACCTTTTTATAACAAACGCTTGTTGGTCTTCCGAAACATAAAAGATAAAATAAAAAAAATATTATGGGTTTTAAAAGATGCTAGATATTGGGTGTGGTTTTATTCTTTTATTCATTCTTAAATTATATATTTCGTTTAGTTTTACATATCAATCTTTTTGATATATTTTATTTCGTGACAAAACTTTAATTATACATATTATAGCACTAAAACGCATATGTACGCACAAAAAATACTGTTTAAAAATATTATTTTTCAATCCCAACACGTTCAAATTTACCGATAATTTTAGTCCATTTATGTCTCTTTAAGGATGTTTTTTGAACCATTTCTGTGTACTCAATTTAATTTTGCTATAAATCAGAAATAATTCTGCAAAAAGTAACTTCACACTTAGCTATTTTAATTTTGCAGATGTAAGTCTAGTACTACGAGGAAAGTAATAGGTAAGTCTAATACTACAAGGAAAGTAATAGGTAAGTCTACCACTACGAGGAAAGGAAGGAAAGGAAAGATTAGAAACATCTGTATTTACCTCCATAAATAACCTTTGGAATTGGTACTCTCTGCTTACAATTTCCCTCCAATTTCTCTCAACCTGCAAAGAATCATTATTTTTATTATGGGGACAAAAGCCTCATTGATTTACCGACTACAGCTCCACCTACCGGGTCCAATTGTTTTTTTTTTAAATAATAAATATAAAAGCATATAAAATATAATAATAAATATAAAAGCAAAAATATAAAATACAGATACAAAATTTGAAGCCAATCGGTGTAGTCGTTTGGAAAAAATGTGAAAAAATAGGTAAGTTCGAAAGTTTTTTTTTATACTACCCGTTGTCCCGGGGAAATGAATCTTTAGCAAAGGCTACTAAAAGCCTTTGTTCATCTAATCAAATATTTGCTCTATAAATTGGTGTATCTAACTATTTTAAAAAAAGGTGTGTGTGCGATTCACACGCGACAGAAGTGAAACTTCAGTAAATCGACAAAAGAATGAGATTAATATAATATATTTGTGACTCTTACCTGCAAAAGAATGAGATGAATATATATTTGTGTCTCTTACCTGTCGGGTTTCCGTTGCACCCGTTTTGAAATAACAACGATTCTAAAGAAGTTTCACTTCAAAAATAGAATTTTGGTGCAATATGCTCGTACATATATTACGGCGATTAAATTTTATTTATATGTTGAAAAACATATTAACGAGGTATGCGTAATACATGTCTGTGAAACCATGAAATACATAAAATTTCAATCCAATCGGTCAAGCCGTTTAGTAGTTGACATACCGACAGCAGCGCCACCTATATCAGCACGGAACGGTCCAGTAGTATCGATATGGTCCTTAGCTACTTAACATGAATGTTTCGTTGAGGGGTTTTTGATTTTTTTTTAAATTAGCGGCGCACCAATGTGAGTCAGTAAACCTATAATGTCTATATGCGACCGTTTTCTTTGTCCATCAGGAGACCCGCATGCTCTCCTGTACTTCTTCATGTCATAACATAGACTAAGCTAGAGATTTAAGACTCGTTGTATTAACATAATAATACTTATGAGTGCGACCATATTAATGCACGAGTGTTTGTATTCATGCCTGTATTTAAATTTGTGCGCGTGCGTGTGTGTGTGTGTGTGTGTGTGCGTGTGTGAGTGCGCGTGCGTGCGTATGTGCGTGTGTGTCACTCACTCACCTCCTCCTTGAGTTCGTAGTCGGTGGTGTGCTTGAGCTGCACGAGCGAGGCCCGCACGGCGGCCAGAGCCTTCCCCGAGAGCCGCTTCATGTCGCGGCTGAACTTCTTCAGGAACGCCTCCACGCGGGAGTCCACGTGGGACACACTGACACATACTTATATACTTCACTTTCTTTTATATTAATAATTACTAAAAATCTTAACTTAAAGCTGTGTTTTTATAATATCTTGAGTGCACTATTCTAATGTTTACAAAAATCGTAATGATAACATTTTATATATCTGTATTGGTTTGTTTGTGTACCAATAGTATTGAACCAAATTAAGGCAAAATAATAAAAAAATAAGATTCGTTTTTCAAATCTATAAGATAATAACTGAGATAAAATATAATATCTTTAATTGTCATAGTAAAAGAGTAATTTGTTGCTAAACGAATCCGCCGCCAGTGTCGTTATTAATAACTCATTGATCTATTAAGTGATTGTTTAACCTGTTAAATAATTGTATTATCTGTGAAAAATAAAGTTTAACCTGTGAAGTAATAGTTTAACTTGTTACATAATTATTTAACCTATGAAATATTTTCAAACCTGCGAAACATGTAGTTAAGCTGTGAAGTAAGTTTGTGTACCTGAACTTGTCGACCTGCGTGTTGACGGTGACGGAGAAGCCCAGCACCCCGAAGGTGTACCGCATCATGCAGAAGACGCTGTAGCCCAGCTGCTCCTTGGTACGGAGCGCGTCGAACACCGGCTCCTCCATCAACATCTGTACAACGGATATAATAAGCAGATTGTTACCAGTCGTTATTCTTCTGACGTTACTTCTGGTTTATACCTTTACTATTTAGTTTAAGAGTTTTTATTTGTCACGTAAATTTTTGTTTTTGAATAAATTTTAAAGAAGCAAAGTATGAATATTTTAAAAAGACGAAGAGGTAAATTAAATGATAGCCTTTCCGTACATTATATTGAAACAGTGATAACTGTTATTATACAAATACAATTCAGTGTGTCTGTGTGTGTTTGTCTGTGACATCGTAACTTATAAAAAATGAACAGATTCCAATGCGAAATTTTGTTTGAAAGCAAACGTGATCGAGATGGTTCTTTACTACAATACGGATTTTCATTTACAATTACGGATAAAAACGTAATCAGCAGTTTATTGCGTTGTTTTTATTTTATGATAATTATATTATCTATATAGTATAGTATAACTAATTCAATATATAAACCAACTAGCTGCTCCGGTGAACTTCGTTCCACCCGTTCAGTTTGTATGGGAATCATTAAAATATTGTTTTCCCATTTTCCCTACAATTATCCCTGTTTTTCTCTTGATAAGAACCTTGTCCTGGCAATAACTAACACAGTACAAAAAGAATTAGCAAACTCGGTCCAGTCACTCGGAAGTTATGCGCTTACCAACACATTTAGGACCACTTGCACATACCGGAGTTACATTTAACATTGAGTTAAACTGTCAAATACAAGGCGATTTAACACTAGTTAGGCGCTAACTCTATGTCAAATACTTAACCCAGAAAAGTGCAAGTGACCCTTAGCGATTCATTTTTATATTATAGATGGTTTCAGTTACAGTTGAGCGAAATGATCTTTTTCAGAATCATATTTGGTATCAATAATATGTTACGAAAGTAACATAATATAACATGCTTTTTATTACAAGACAGAACTTTTTACTTTACTAAGACCTGCTTACCGTTTGAGTAACAAGGTAGTGTAGGCATCAGGGTAGACTTATGTCTAGGGTAGAATTATGCCTAGAGTAGACTTATGCCTAGGGTAGAATTGTGCCAAGAGTAGACTTATGACTAGGGTAGACTTATGCCTGAGATAGACTTATGTCTGGGGTAGATTTATGTCTAGGGTAGACTTAAGCCTAGGGTATACTTATAACTAGGATAGACTTATGCCTACTATAATCTTGTGTCTACCCTCATTTCCGGTTTTTATAAACAAGTCGAGATTTTAAAGGTAAAGGGTACATTTAAAAATCATTGTACTCACCATAAGGACTTCTAATGTGGCAGTGTCAATAGGATTTGTGAGTCCACCCTGGTAATAATTGGTGACGATACTGTTGGTGGAGGCTGGATTCAGGCTAAGTATTCGCAGTTTACGTTCACCTTTGGGAAGTTGGTGAACTTTTATCTAAAAGCATAAATATATCCTTAAATAAAATATATCAAGGTTGGGACCCAAAGTTAGAAAACTGGTCATATTCCGGAGTATGAGAAGGGAAGTTTTAAAATAAAATAATAAAAAGTAAGCAATTTTTGATACTGGTAATAATGTTGGTAGAGATCGTTTAAAGAAAGAAAGAAAGAAAGAAAGAAAATTTATTTATTTGCGGAATATGTGTGTTAAGGTTGTTACAAAATTATTTAAGCTTTCCAACATATTCTACCACATTGTGTGTATAATATAACTAATTATATACACAATGTTTTAATATTCATACGAACAAATTGT
>NJDD01002851.1:14280-52725 GCA_002245505.1 Calephelis nemesis
CTATAGACACCGGACTGACTCTGAGAGCCCACGTTGGGGAGACGATCGGGAAAGCGCGCGCGGCGATGTCTGCTCTGCGCCCTGTGCTCTCCTCGCGACTCCCTCTGACGACAAAGCTGGGGTTGTACAAGACGTACGTCAGATCCATACTGACGTACGCCTCCCCAGCTTGGTACAATGTCACCTCATGTACCCAAAAGAAGAACCTGCAGCATTTCGAAAATGCCTGCATTAGAAAAATCACCAACGCACCGAGGTACGTTAGAAATAGCGTCCTCCAGAGGGACTTGCGAATGGAGAGCATTGAGGCCTTCATCACGCACCTCAAGAACACCATGTTCGAGCGCGCCGAGCAATCTGCGCACTCGCACATAGTAGACATCGCTCCCTGGCATGCGCGTCCCCCGGACGCGAAGCCATACCCGCGCGATCTCCCGCGTACCTAACGTGGACACAACACCCCCCTCCCCCCACACCACCGCTCGCCCAAAGTCGTCACCCACGTTCGCTGATCGCTCCTGCTGGGCTTCCCCCCATGGGGTTCCACCTGGTAGGGCTGATCGCACGGGGTGACGTGAAGAGCTAGAGCGGTGACTGGGGAGGGCAAACCACCGGACATGACCTAGGGAGGAAATCCCCAACCAAATGACCTGGCTGTCGTAACAGCCAGCGGTTGAAACTAAGGACAGGGGGCTACTGCCGCGGAACCTTCTTTCCTGCCTCCATACAGGGGTAAGTTGACATTTACGAGAGTAATAACTCATTTAAGTTTTGCTCGTCTCTCTCTAGAACTGTCTGGCAAAATAGCAGATAGTCTATCCCACATAGAGGACCCGGCTCAACATTGAAAATAGAGTGCAGACCAATATGGGGAAAACAGAGGATCCCGCACCAAGACGGGGAAAACCAGGATCGCTACGGGGATTTGGTCATTCGTATTGTATATCTGTATTGCTTACATTTCATCTGCCTTTAAAAGAGTAATCTTTTTATGTAATGCATATGTAAATATGCATGACGTTTTAATAAGTATATATTTAGGTAAAAAAGGTAGTAAAGTACTTGGCTAAGTTTCGCCGTTATCCATCGAAGAAAAACTCCAACTGAAACCCCTCCTCAAACAACAAGTGGTGTTAAAACACCAATAACTATAAGGTTAATGGTTTGTAAAGCATCGATAAACGAATCGATTTAAGTTCGCTCCCCAGGTGACTCAGCTATGGGGGCTGGAACTTTAAATTGCTCCTGAAATGGCAGATAATTTTATTCATTTAAGTGACAAAGAAATTGAAGTTTTAGACTGAAGTCGTTATTTGTTAATTAACATGGTTCTCAAGATGGTAGAACTATAGGTACAGATTAACATTTGGTTGGATCAGTTTTTCAAGCTTTAATAAATAATAAGTAAATATCCCTGGACAAATTACACAAATTGAGTCTAACCCCAAAGTAAGCAAATTATATGCTTGTGTTATGGGTGTTAGTCAACGATACTAGTACATAGAAATACTTAAATAGATACCAGAATATATTTTACAAACACCCAGACTCGGAAATGCGAAATGCGAAAATTTGAGACTATAACTTACACTTTTCATAATAATTGTTTTATCATTATTTTAGCCAACCGGTTTTGTTTTTTTTATTTAATTCATCACAAGAGATGATTTCAGATCACCTGAGCTGACATGTTTGTCAGAGATATTTTTATTTGCATTATATTGTTTACTTTCTTATTTGTATTGCTTTGATTTCTATTTGTGTTAGTTTTTTTTTTATTTATGTATTTTATTATTTATGCTTAGCATAGAACGTCTTCTTGTTGTTCTATTATTATTATTTTATTTTTTTAGCCAACCGGTTTAGCTTTATAAACAAAGAAACATAAGAGTTGGTATATTTTAAATTATGTAAGTCTGAAGACCACACATAATCCTGGGTTAATTTAAGTAATGAGTTAAACTAAACTAACTAACTGGTTAAACTAAAAGAATTAACTCGGAATGAAATACTTAACCCAGGAACGTGGAAGTCACCTTAAAAGGTGCATATATCACGTAGAGTAAAATTGTTTTAAACTGAGTCTACCATGAGTTGCATGAGGTAATTTTCGAGTAGAGATCTACAGCGCTGGTGGACTGGAATTTAGTTCATTCAGTTACCAGTAGAGGTGTAAGATAGAAAAATCATGATACAAATAATTTACAAAGAAGCTAGCAAATTTTGGCGTCCTAAACTCGTCGTAATGATTTTGATACAGTAAAAATGTATTATTGTATAGTACTTACGTAGCTCTGACACGCGTAGCACAATGTAGCAATTTACGTAGCTATTGTTGTAACTATAGCTACGTAATATATATTAATACTGTATTATACGACTATTTTAATGGTATAGTGACAATGTTTTATCTATGTCAAGCTTTTTTGTGATTGTGATTTTGCATTTGAAATAAATAGAGTAGCAAATAAAAACTATCCCTTTTTTTAATTTACATAATTTTTCAATTATAGAAAACACACATTAAAGTTAAAAGATTCTAGGAGTAAAAATATTATTATTAGCGCCTCGTATTTGTTCCTGACATCTGATGTTTTACGTGTATAATGTAAAAGTACATTTGTCGTTTAGCAACGGAAGCCAGTCGGAATGAACTCAGTCGCACGGAAACGACCGGACCGGGATGTTCCGGAAGGCGGGCATAAATACGATGGACTCGGCTACATTCACTGACCGTATTATTAGATAATTTAAGCCTGTATGATGCTTAACGTACTAGACGATTAGTGTTTTGAATAATTAATACAAACTGAATACGAGGCTACATTGTTATCATGAAACATTTATCTTTCAATTTCTAGAGTAAATTACCTGATTTCTCCGTTGTTTGGACTAGATATTTTTTTTTATGACATTGGAAGGCAAACAAGCAGACGGATTTCCTGATGGTAAGAAATTCCCGCCGCCTAGAGACACCAAAGGTGGTAATGGTGCGTTGCCAACCACAAGCCGGGATGTTAGGCCTCGAGCAAAAGTAAGTTTACTGGCTACCTTACCCTCCGAACCGGAACACGTCATGACATTATGGCGGCAGGAATAGGTAAGGCGGTGGTACCAATCTGGGTGAGTCGCTGCGAAACTCTACCACCTAGTCAGATGTCATGGTGTTAGTGACGGCAAGCCTATGCTCGCCTTTTACGAGCTGCCTGGCACAGGAAGGCAGATGGTCTATTCTACAAAGGAGCCCGGACCAACACGGGGGAATCTTTCAATTTCTAGTGTAAAGTACGTGATTTCTCTGTTGTTTGGACTAGCTGAATGTCGTTGCCTCGTGCGATTTACTTGACAAGTCAGGATACAAATACCTTTTACAAAAACGTAAAATGAAGACGTTATCTTCCATAATATGTTCTGGTAAGAAAATAAGATAATTAAATTAAACTTTGTGAACATGAAAAAGAAATAACCATTTCCGGTAGCCATTGCTTTGTTAGTTACTGCCAAAAGAAAACGTAGATAAAAGTCAAATATTCATAGTTAGAACAGGACAACGTCTGGCGGCTTAGCTAGTTGTAAATAACACGATTTCAACAACTTGCTTTCTCACTTCTATCTTAACCTCAAATATTTCAAAATGAAAAAAAATAATGTTAAAGTGACTATATTTGCTCAACTTTGAGAAAACCGTCACACCTTATCATCATCCTTCTTCCACCACTTTGCTTGCTATCCCTGGCTAACAAAGGTATTCCGTACTATAAAGATATTTATACGTTAAAAGCAATCAAATACATGAATACAACCTTAGTCTTGGTTCCCATGTCCTACATTTCGATTGCTAAACCGCAAATACATTATTGACAAAATAAACCAAACATTTATTGAATCACCTTCTTTCTCTTTTTATTTGATTCTGTCTTTATTGGATCGCTTATTTGACATATGTTCAGTGCTGCCAGAGATTACATATTATATTATTTGTATTATTTACATTATATTATTGTTGACTATAAAAATAATCGTAAGAGGTGAGCAAATAATAAACTACGAGTACCAACAATATTACAGGTAGTAGAATGCTGTGCAGCAACTTGCCGGCTACGGATCCACTGCATCTTCTATTCGTGTCGCTATAATGACAATGTCATGTTCTGGTCCTTAAGGTTGAGTGGCTGCTAGACTTGCAAATTATGCCGAACACCCCGACTAAAGCATCCAGCACAATAACATCTGTGGTCTCTATAAGTCACAGTCATACCAGAGGTCGGGGCACCCCTGATGCATGTATACATTTTTTACTATATACGAGTAGTATAATGAAACACCTTTGCGCTTTCTGTCCCTAGATATGCGTATATTTTAAAACTACGAAACAGATTTTAATGCCGTTTTTTAATAGACAGTAATTCAAGAGGATATGCTTGGTATGTTCTAAATAGATAAACGAGATGTATCTCAAATAATGTTCAAATAGAAATAGAACACATTTGCATATTATGCAAAATTCACTATTGATTTATCATTTTAGGAAGATACACTTTGGGACGCCATAACCATTCACATTTTGTCGTCTGTCAGATTTTGTGATATTTTGGTTTAATTGGAACTGACGCTGAAATTATGCATGCACAAAATATTATAATGAGGTAATGAATGAATTTTAACACACCATTCGTGTTCATGAGCTTTTTAATATTTTTTTTAATTTATTTTTACAGGAAACTAATATCTTGAATAAATTACACAATTATTATGATTGTTTCAAGGATGCCAAATAAATAAAAATACCGAAAAAAGATATTTAAATTCTAGATAAAAAAATATACTTAAATTAAAAAAAGTAAAGTTGTAATACAGAACAGGTTTTTTTTATGTTATAGGAAGGCAAACAAGCAGGCGGATTTCCTGATGGTAAGAAATTCAAGCCGCCTAGAGACACCAAAGATGTTAATGATGCGTTGCCAACCTGAGGTCAGGATGTTAGGCCTCGAGCAAGAGTAAGTTAACCTTACCCTCCGGACCGGAACACGTCATGACGTTATGGCGGCAGAAATAGGTAGGGCGGTGGTACCAATCCGGGCGAGTCGCTGCGAAACTCTACCACCTAGTCAGATGTCACGGTGTTAGCGACGATAAGCCTATGCTCGCCTTTTACGAGCTGCCTGGCAAGAAAGGCAGATGGTCTATTCTGCAAAGGAGCCCGGACCAACACGGGGAAAAGGTGTAAATCAAACTGCGTCTACTTTTGGCAAATATTACAGTATGTACTAAACAATGTTATACGTATAAAAATAGATGATGTACATGAAGGGGTTTTATGTTAGATTGTATTGATATTGTATTGTATTGATTGTGTTGATATGTTAGATTATGTAATATTATTCTAAAGCTTTTAATATTCTATACAATTAATTAAAAATTGTACACAAATGCCTGCCTCTACCAGGCTCAGAACCCTATCCTTATGAATGTTAAGCTGTCCACCAATATAACAGTTTATTGTTTTATATTATTGGTGTTTATGAAATATTTTCCTAATAGCGTTGAATGTATCTTGGTCTTCAGACGCCAACTATCCTGGCATGTAGCCACGTGGCGGGAGTATATATCATGATGTTTTGACACGTCCGTGCTCCGGTGACGCCGGTGTAATGGCCAAAGAAATGCAGGACGACATCGTTGAATAGCAAAACACTAGTTTGTTTTCTGACGCTGAAATAAAAGTGCAACACGATATAAAATTTATGACTCAGTTCGAAAATTAAATTCACGTCTTAGTGCCAACTTGCTAATTTTGCTCTAAATTTTGTATTTCAAACTACGAATATCGTGTAAATCTAGAGTAACTTAATTAGTATAGGGTTGCGATATTACCATTATCCTTTAGTAAAATTATTTAGTCGTCGATGTCTTGAGTATTCCACCGTCAACCTTATTTTTAGCTGTCGTATTTTGGTATGTAATTTAAGTGGCAGATAAACTGGCCAATACAAAAATGTAATAGTACTCAACCTCAGATTTCCCAAGACCGCCCTTTTGAAAAGAAAAGACAATTTTCTTTTTATAGGAAACAATAAAGTTATATTTTTACTAAGTATCGTTAGTTGTCCAAGTGCTGTGTATCTTTAATCTGCAATGAAAATCAAATAAGAAATGTGGTCATAGTCTGCTTAATTAGTTGCTTTATTCTAAAAATAAAGTGACTTCATTATATTTTAACAACTTTTGACGATTAAGATTGAAAGTAAGGTCACGTCAAAAAAATACGAATTTGGGTATGAAGACAGAATTTTAACTTTTAGCCTCTAGTTATAAAATTAAGGAATAAAATACAAATAAAATGCTAATAAGGAAATAAAGTTTTAAATATCAATACTCATCGTAATATCTGATGTTGTAATGAGCTAAGTTTGTGGGGCTGTGACGGTGAAGTTCGGGTGTATATTGCAAAATTATTGGTTTGTGAAATAAGCGGAGGTAAAATTGCATAACACGGATCCTCTACCGTGGTAATCTTTTGACATCATACCGATACGATGAATGCAAATCGACGAAATATTTGTTACCGATTTTATCTTTATTGTACATAATCTAGTTGATTGCACTGGTGATATGTCCTTGAAATCCTGTCATATCTTGTAGATAATAAATATTCCACGATAGCTGTCATGAGGTTACGATACAATTAGAATACTTTACTATTGCTATCCAAAGCTTTAAAGATTTCTGTTGTTTAGTTATGACTAATATGCATCACCAGAACCGTGTATCTGCAAATCACACGTTGTATTCAAATGTCACTGAAGTTTGGTGCATTAATTCAGTTTGTGTGGTTCCATTTAATTTTAACCTAGCTTAGCGTTTTATTATTATCGCTGTATAGTAATCTAAGTTTAATTTTATTATAAAAGGTTTTTGGGTGCATAAATATAACAACAACCCAATGAAAATAAAAATAAATAAAAAAAAGCAATGGTATGCTGCCATGGAGTGTACCAATTTTGAAGATATTTTAAATCTCGCTTCCGAATACTCGTCGGAATCTTTCAAAGAATGAAAATTATTTAATTAGACTAAAACCTAGCTGACTTTACAAAACCAACTTGTATTATATTTTTTTACTGTGCAAACTACGTCTATTACATGTTTTTGTTATTTTTCGTTTTTATTTGTTTCTGGGAAATACGTCTTAAATTGACCATAAATGCAGCAGATAAATAAACATAATTACTCAGCCTGTTATCGTCTTAACTTCATTTAGTCTATTGTAGGGTAGCTAGAGGCACGACTAGGAAACCCATAATTTACAAGTTACAATACATAATACAGGATTTATTAATGAACTAGCTAGTTCTTTTAAATAAATATTAAACTGTGCATTAATTTATCGATATAGTTAACGTACGTGGCCAAATGACAATCCTTTTTAAATTTACACAATTTACTCACACATAGGTATATTTTTCTTGATCTCGTGTCTTAACTGACATTGTATTTAGTACGTCCTAAATATATGCTTATACTACATATTTACTTTTAACCACATTACACTAAGTTTCGTATTTATTACTTTAACTATGGAGGTTTCAACATTGTTTACTATGTTAGAAATACACTAATTTATTTTAACAAAACTATTACATATCATCGAATCCACTCTTGGCAGATCGAGTGTTTCCACAAATAAAAATATGCGACATCACATTGTACGAGTAAAACGATGTCAAGTCGTAGCGCGATGTTTATGATTATTAATGAGAAAAGTATGTACGAAACACAACGCAATGAAATCATATTTTTCCCCGTATTGGTCCGGGCTCCTTTGTAGAATAGACCATCTGCCTTCCTTGCCAGGCAGCTCGTAAAAGGCGAGCAAAGGCTCACCGTCACTAACACCGTGAATTCTGACTAGGTGGTAGAGTTTAGCAGCGACTCGCACAGATTGGTACCACCGCCTTACCTTTCCTGTCGCCATAACGTCATGACGTGTTCCGGTTCGGAGGGTAAGGTAGCCGGTAAACTTACTTTTGCTCGAGGCCTAACATCCCGGCCCCAGGTTGGCAACGCACCATTACCACCTTTGGTGTCTCTAGGCGGCGTGAATTTCTTACCATCAGGAAATCCGTCTGCTTGTTTGCCTTCCAATATCATAAAAAAAAAATATTTTGTCCTTGCAACATAACAAAAATGTAATGTCTCTATTCACTTGTAACTGCTGCTTGACCACATTCTGTCTCTGCAATGTTGTGCTTGTGGTGCTTTTGACCCGTTACGTACTCGCTAAAAGGACGTAAGCTACTTTATCCAATATCATACTGAACTCCCTGAGAAAACTAAATTACTTTAATACTCGGATAAAATTGCAGGCAACTATTTATTATAATGTTGAATACTGTCACAGAGAGTTTGTACTGAAAGGGGGCAAAGGGGTGATAAATGAACATTGTCCGCCGAAGGAGCCACAAGTATGTCCCGTTTTGTTGGTAGAATTAGCAGCATTATAAAATTATATGAGAGTACATTGTTAGTATTATTAACATACATTATTTCTTCCCAAATTATTTCTGTCGTCATCATGTCATGTTTCAATTAAAGGGCAGGGTGGCTGGTACATTAACACAAGATTCTTAATACCTCAACATTAGATTTACTATTCTCATTTACCACCTGAAGTGTTTTAAGGACTTTTATTTTTAATGTAAGAAAAAGGCCTCTGTGGTGTTTCTGTTAACTACAGGATTTAGGTCCGATTCCCTGGTCGAAAACCTCAAAATGTGTTTCGATGTCGATTTTGAAATAAAAATGGCGGTATCCGAGGTTGGCTAAGTTCCCGGTTGGTTTTTCATTTCCCAACTGTCACTTTATAAGAATTAACTATCTTTGGTTAATCGTGGATGTCCCTATTGTGTCCTTGCACACCATGAAGACACTATAATAAAATATACCATCTTGTCTATTGGGAGACAATTCGGATCTTTAGAAAAGGGGAATTACATAAAAAAGATGTTTCTGGGGTTCTCAAAAAAAATACATTGGCCCAATTACTTACCCATCAAGCGGCTGTTTTTTGCAAATATCTTATCTGTTACAAGGTGTTTTGTATACTCCTGCCGCCATAACATATATACTGAACATTGTTGTATTATGATTTTTAGATAAATATAGCCGATAAATTTACTTAAAATGCATCTTCGGGTTGGCAAAACTTAACTGAAAACATTTTTTAATAAAATTTAAAAAGGGTCATTTGTTAGGTGCATTTAATAATATTTTGTTGATTTTATAGTGTTACGATATTTGCAGGATGGTATATGACTACTGGAGATTAAATTCGAATCCTAACAAAGATCCGATGACAATTTGCAAGTATTTCTGACTCTCTCTCTCTCTTATTTAGAGGCCTCCCTTTCATTTTGACATCATAAATGATATCATAAGACTCAAAGCGTCTTGTAAATTAGAGTGACTCTATTTTTAATTTACCGACCTCTGTTTCTGATAACATTGTGATGTCAATTACAAAGTCAAATTGAAAGAGAGGCCTTTAGATGATTGGTAATAATAAAGTGGTTTCTATTTACTATTAAATGTACACTAGGTTCTAGTCCCAGTACGGGGCTGAAAAATTTTTGTGACTCTTTGGGGTTGAACTTTAAAAAATCTATATAGTATGCAAAATGTAAAGTATTAAGTCCCAAAATATTTAGTCTGTGCTTTTGTATAAATCTTTTGCCCCTATTTGTCTCGATTGGGGGTTCAATTTACAAAAAACATGTAACTCTTTATTTTTACCGCACTCAATTCTTGCGAAATTTCATGCAATTTCATATTTAGGAACAAAAGTTTCATACAAAATTTTATCCCCTTTTCGGTCCTCTTTAGGGTTGAATTTTGAGAAATCCTGATTAGGTAGCCTAGCATTTTGCAGAATCCTTCCTTAATACATGCCTACGTCATCAGGAAAATACGTGTGCATTTTTTTGGTTTGTAGCCCGAAAGATTAAGCATATTATGATTAAGCATATTATGCTTAATCTAATGACGTTGGTATGTATTAAGGAAGGATTTTGCAAAATGAAATCTTCAAAGGAAGAAATGTGTGTTGTTACTTGAATGTTCTTGCGTGAAATTTCATGTTAATTTGGTTCAAATATAAATGGACACCAATTTCTCAACGATATATGATTAAATAAAACTTTCAGGCCATACTTCACCCTTTTAGGGGTTAAATAAAAAAACCTCTTAATATTTTTATTATGTTTCATGCAAATAATATGTCTAAGAGTTAAAAACTATTACATTGAAATCTTATATTTCACCCTGAATTTTGGAAATCGTGGAAACAAATAACTCGTTGTTTTAGTTCATTCACACAAAATTTTAAGCAAAAACGTCCAAGGAATAAAAAAAATATTATAAACTTCTTTTTCCTAGTTCACCCCCTTGGGGTTTAAATTTAAAAAAATCTTCCTTGATGGACGTTTACGTCACAAGCGGAATACGTACGCGAAATTTTAAGTTTCTAGCTCTAAGGATTACGCGTTTCCGTTAATGCACGAGTCAATTGGCTTTGCCTTTTATATAATTATACGAGTACAGATCATGCTTATCATTTACTGGCAAGTCAAAGAAACATGCATGTTCTGGTAACATACTTGAGGCACAATATTGCACTTCAGTCCACAAATTGCGCCGGAACCATAACTGGTTATCTTGGAATTACTATAAAACTTACTTATAAATTATTTGATTGTATGCTAAACAAATCATTTAACACCTTGGCTATGGAAGTTGCTAGAAAAATTGGTCTGTAATTAGTTTTATCTGTTAGATCACCACTTTCATTATTAACTATAGGAACAACAACCGTCTTCATAAGTTATGAAGGTAAGTGAGAGGGGTTTACAAAGCGTGTATAGCATCGCTAAGACTCACGACGTAGGTGAATCTTGTTACAAAGGTTGGTATTGCCAGGAAGGAGACTTGCACATTGACATAATCTTTGCAGCTCTATCTACATCTCTGGCATTAAGACTGATATTGTGGGGCTTACATCGTCCCTCTGTAGAACTTGCTACACTAGACATGACTAATGGAGATGTAACTCAAAAATTATTTTTAAATTTCGACGGCCCCTACGTATAAAAAGACATGTCGAAAATGCTAATTTTTTTATTGCATTATATGCTTATATTTATCAATATACGTGTACCAATTTAATATTTTTTCATTTACTCAATTATTTCACGAGATACCTGAAACGTATATGGTAACAAGTTGGACACATTTCACGGAACGTGTAGTAAACACGGACAAGTCGTACTTAACGCGAAATACCATGTTTGAAAATTGGCGCCATTCGTCTCATCTCAGAGTTGTCTTTTTATACGTCGAGTGTAATATGAGTATTAGAAATATAATAAAAATCATATTTATATTTATCAGACATTAGTGGAGTTAATTTGATTGAAAATTGAAATAAATTTTATGTTGACCATTTCTTAAAAAATAAGCATATTTAGTTTTCCACGTACCAACAGTCATAACAGACTTAACTCTGGTGACGTATTTCTAAAAAATAACGTAGAAACGGTTACCTATCAAGTTTTACATGAAAATGTATATTGTGTAGTATTATTTCAATACTCTCAATAAAAGATGTAATTATTACATACTTAAATTTAAAAGTCAAATTACTGAAAAGTGTAACAGCTTTTTTTAAACTTTAATTGAACCTTTAAATTGCTCCCCTGTAAACCATCGATTTAGACATGTCACTTTATACGTAGGCACCGTCGATTTATTAGTGAAGACTTTAGTGTCAGTTACTCCATCGATGGTCACCAAAATCTCGAAAGTTACCATGCGAGTGTTTCTCAACTATAGCGTCCATTTTTACCTGATCTCGATAGTTTTGGCACCATCGAAGACGTCCCCTAAATAGTCTTAAACGCAACCCGATCGGCTTTCCACTCAAAATGCTTTCGCGAAAACGAGAACTGACCTTCCAATCAACTATACTGATGTGTCCATTTCATTCAGCTAAAAAAGTCTCTTAACCTCCTAACATCACTATTGGCCGCCTAACTCTTGCCGACTCTCAAAGGACAACCGAATAACGATTATCTAGCATTTTTCCAAACACAACAATATCAATCTTCACACCTAAAAAACTGTCCTAATAAACTCCTGAGATAGTTAATGAATCACGCGGAAAACAGTTAGTTAAATTTTAATGTTTTTCCTTTATGAAAAAGAATACAGTAATCATTTTTAAAATCTGATCTAATCCTCAAAATAAATGACTTCGCGGGTGCTTATTTTAAAAGTGAGAAATGTTTTGGCATAAATATAAAATGTTTATTTATTTATTTATTTATTTTAATCTTTATTGTACACCCTATTTCCATATGTTATACAAAAGGCGAGCTTAATGCGCTAACATTCTCTACCAGCCAACCTTTGGACCAACAGAAAAACAACAATGCAGGTGCTTGAAACAAATGATGACAACTATAATACAACCACAGTGCGTAAATCTACTAATATAATGTGCGTAATCTACTTATGTGTACACTTATGTGCCTGTTAGAAGTAATTTACGAATGTGTTTCTTAAATGAGAACTTTGATTGGGATTGTCTTATGTGAGGAGGAAGTTCATTCCAGAGACGGGAGGCTTGTATACTAAATGAATTAGAAAGGAAGTTGGTGCGATGCGACGGTATGGAAAGGGTACGTGAATTAGACGATCTTAATTGGAGGTTATGGGTATATTTGAGAAAAATGAATTTTGACTTAAGGTAGGCGGGGGCGCTATTATCAAACAAAATAGTAAAGAGCATGCATAATAAACGTAGACGTCGCCGCTGCGAAATAGTAAGCCAATGGAGTTTATCACGATGCATAGAAATGTGATCAAACTTACGCAAACAAAAGATAAACCTAATTGCGTTGTTTAAGAGACGCTCGAGCTTATTCACATATAGAGAAGATAAGTTCGAGTAGCAAACGTCGGCGTAATCAATAATGGGTAGAATCAGAGACTGCACAAGAACAATTTTGGTTTCGAGCGGCAAGAAGTTACGAAGACGATTAAGAGCACACAGCGAACCAGTAACCGATCGACTCACCTCTTTGATTTGCTTCGACCAACTTAGCGTATTATCAATGTGCAGACCCAGATCCTTAACCGACTGGGAATACGGGATGACTTTTCCATCAAAGATGACTGGTTTAGCAGAATCAGTCCCTGAACCCAATTTTTCAAGTTGACGACTACTGCCTATGATAATAGCTTGACATTTGGCGGGATTCACTTGAATACCAAATTTCAACGCCCATAGCCTCACGGCCTCAAGATTAACATTAATCTCTGAAATAGCTCCTCCGATTTGAGCAATATCTGCTATAAAGCTGCAAGTCATCGGCATAAATGTGGAAAAGGCAGCTAAGGACAGACGAAATGAAGTTAATAAATAACGTGAATATTAAAGGTGACAAAATGCCACCTTGAGGTACTCCTACCACTACTTCACTCCAATCAGACATCATTCCGTCTATCCGGATCGCTTGTTGTCGACCACACAGATATGACGAGAACCATTTAATAGGAGAGAACTTAAGATGGTTTAACATAGCCAAGATGATGTCATGGTCTACAGTGTTAAATGCATTAGAGAAATCGATAAGAACAAGCACGGTAATGAGACGATTCTCCATAGCCTCTCTAATGTCTTCCGTAATTTTAAGTAATAATGTTTATACGGTTTATACGGTAATACGGTAAAAATGTTTATACGGTTTGAAGCTGTAGATACAAGTACAGATAAAAATACTGAATAACAAAATATGTGGAATGAACACAATCCCTTTCAGGTTCTTGAACGCAGCTATATCTTTAGTCAAGTTGTATGAGTTTCCTACCGTGCCACGTTATTGGGCATTCCGGTGAGTATTCTGAAGCACACTTAAATGTAATATCTTGAGAGACCGTGTGTCTCAGGTTGATAGTATTGTACCTCTTACTACATGAAAACAAAAAGTATGCACCTATGTAATATATTACTATTCTCAAACTATTAGAAAGCAAACAAGCAACAGATTCGTAAGAAGTACCAATGGCACAACACCGCGATAGTCAAAGAAAAGATAGAGTCATGCGTCTTTTATTCGGTTTCGGTTCAGTTTGAAGACACCACTCCAAAGCCTGTTGACTAGTTGGGATATCAATCTCGAATACTCACGTTTCGCCACCAGTGACGATGAGTTTCTTAAACTTTGGGTCGAATTAGACTTTTTTTAGAATGTCCCGACCGACTCACATTCGATTGAGTTTAAGAAAATTTCTTTTGAGACAAGCCGAGTGGAAACATGTGTCGAACCGAAATTGATTAGTTAAAATGATACAAGTCGACTCGTAAGATACAGAAAGATCGGCGGCTATCTTAAAGTTGACTGAGGATTTTCAGTTAAGAGAGTTTTAAAGATGTCTTGGCTGACATTTCACGATCAGATCAATCGGATATTATCCGAGGGTGGTGTCAAGAGTCTCCGAAACCGGCGTGTTTGTATGAAAAGGGTAATGAATGTGAAGGAAGCAGGACAGGTTTGTCAGGATCGTGAGGTCTGGCACTCGATACTCTCTGCCTACCCCGTAAGGGACTTGGCGTGAAGATATGTATGTATGTATGTTAAAGATGTCTTTGGCCTACCACAGCGAGACCAATTCATTCTATACATCTCGACCGCTTATGAATTTTTTACTGCTTATAAGCACGAGTTTTTGAAAAAGTTGATTCACCGAATAAGCCTTCTGTAACATTTTTATTCACTACGAACAGGAAATTCCATTATGACATTCGCAATACACACTACCTAAATATGACATAACTAAAAACGATGATCCGCAAGAGAACGAGTGTAACCGACATAGTCCAGAAAGTCAGCAAACTGAAGTGGCAATGAGCAGGCCACATTACTCGCAGAATCGACAACCGCTGGGGAAGAATGGTTCTCGAGTAGCGGGCCCGCACCGGAGGACGTAGTGTTGGACGACCTCCCACCCGGTGGACTGATGATCTGGTCAAAGTCGCGGGGAGTCGCTGGATATAAGCGGCTGGTGACCGTGACTTGTGGCGCTCTTTGGGGCTAGGCCTATGTCCAGCAGTGGACATCCACCGGCTGATGATGATGATGACGATGATGACGAAAAACAGCACAGCAATTAATTTAAATAACAGATGCAACTAAACTCCGCGTCAAAATAGAAAACTGTTGTAGGAATCTAATAACAAAAATTGTTCTTATTCGCCTAATCCTAATCGCCTCTGTGGTCTAGCGGTTCAGTTGTTGGACTTGACTGCAACCGGAGGTCCCGGGTTCGAATCCCGGTTCGGGCAACAAAAAGAAAATTGGGTTTTTCCAATTTTCTAATAAAAAAAGTTACTCGGGATAGGCTATATGCCCGGTTGGCGATAGGCTCGCCAGCTATCACATTATGGGACTTAGTATCTTCGGCTAGTCGTGGGTGCCATGGTTGTACCTCTGCCTAACCCTTCGGGATATGGGCGTGAAGATACTACTTTTTTTAATAACAAAAAAATCCGAATCATAAACAAATAATCCCAAGATAAATTAATAATCCCAATAAACCCTTTGAATAAGACAAACTGAGCTAACACTTAATTCCAAAAGTTTATTGGATTTTTTTTTCGAGCCAAATTTATGGAATCGTGCTAACTTTTGGCTAAGATCTGTTTGAGTACAGACAGGACAACGCCTGTCGGCTCAGCTAGTAGTTTACAAATATTGTTTTTATCATATTAATACATCGTTTCATCGACAAAGCCTGTTACGGATATATTTTCCGATCCAATTATCAACACCCGTATTTTTATAATAAACTCTCACAGCAGCGCGCTCGCCGTACGACATCTGTCTGTACAGCGACAAATTCAAAATGAACCTACAAATGCAGATAAAATATATTTTATTTGTAAAGTCTCAGCAGTAAAATTGAGAAGTACTTGGTATTCAAAACGTATGAATTAAGCTCAAACACATACGGATGTGTTGGAAATTTTATTTTGACTCTATGACTATGATTACCTTCCGCTTCCATAATCATGACCTCTGTTATGACCTCTAATGGAGTCATTAAACTTTAGTTCGTAGGGAGGTATGCTAAAAACTAGCCCAATCGGTTAACGACAGCTAATTTTGAATTGAGTTGCAAGTTTCCGTCCCACCAATACTTGCAATTAAAATGTAAGCATAAAATGTGAAATTTAATTCGTATTTTTTTTTTTTTTTTAGCATTTGCCCTGTGCGTGGGATAAATTTCTATAAATTTTAAAGAAAGAAAAAATTTCCCCCCAGACAGGATTCAAATTCAAACAAATCCTGTCTGGGGCGAAATTTTTTCTTTCTTTAAAATTTATTGAAATTTAATTTCTATTAGTTCAATTAAAAATTGTGATAGGTTGTACTCGTTAAATTTTGCGAAGACTCGCAAGGATCGGGACTGTCTCCATAACTCATCATTGTCTTGTTCCGAGTTGTAGGATAGGGTAGCCGGTTAACTTACTCACGTAAGACACTTGTCACTCCGATAATAGATTCATTACCAACATAAGGCTGTTGACAATGCGCTATTATCACTAATAGGCCAGGAGACATGTATTTTGTATTTCGTACTATCATGAGATCCGTCACTTTCCTGCTGTTCTTGCTCTATTTTGCAAGCAAGTCTAGCTTAGTTTCTTTTACCAATTTATGTTTTTATTAATTTTCATTTAAAAAATAACAATAACTCAAAAACTGCTTTATCACATAACATTTTGACCAAATTTAACTACCGAAAATAACCGAAATCAGCATGTAATTTCAATGAAAATTAAACAAACATAATTAGCTTATCTACTAACTAGCAGTTTTACGCAGCTTCGCCGGCGCAAATTGGCTTCTACTGCACCAATTTTGATAAAACAAAGCCTACGTCACTCTGGGATAATGTAGCATTCTAAGGGTTAAAAAAAATTGAAATCGGTCCAGTAGTTTCGGAGCCTATTCATTTTAAACAAACAAAAAATCAAACCTTTCCTCTTTATAATGTTAGTGTAGAAACGTACAAGACACAAAAGATACAGTCAAATTGAAAACTTCTTTCTGTTTTGTACGTCGGTTGAGAATAATCGTAATTTACAGTAAAGGAGACGGAAAAATAAAAGAAAAATGATACTTTTACATTCATTCTGAAAATATATGCGACCACGAAATCCTCTCAACAACGGAAGGAAGCATCACATTAGAAAACATTGGTATACATTACCTCGGTAATGTTTACCTTCGCATTTGTGCCTCGAAATAATGACATTCGATATCCCTTTGACCTTAAACAGCTTTTGTATCCATAAAATTCATATTCATGGGACAAAATAATTGTTCCTCTTATATTTGTTATTTTGAGTTTCAGTAGGTCATTTTCAATACACATTTTAAAAAGTATTTATTTAGAAGAAATACATAAATTTAGTTATTAATTTGTATCGTATGAAGTTATTTCAGGGTGTAATTTAGAATAAAATTTTTAAACAATTGGCAAAAATATGAGTTTAGACTGTCTAGGTTTGGAAACGGTGGTAGTTTACTGAAGAAAGGGTTAAATTTATGCTTAAATAATTCTGCAACAACTTTTTAACACATACATTCCGAAAATAAACATTTTTTTTTACTTTTTTTTATTTAGATGAAAACGGTAATGAACGTGGAGGAATCCAAAAAGGTTTCCAATGATCATGAGACTTGGCACTTGATACTCTCTGCCTACCCTGTAAGAAACTTGGTATAAAGATATGTTTGTATGTGAGTTTAGATTTGTTTTTTTTTCTTAATTATCTGCAAAAATCATAACTAATTTTTAACTTATTGTTAGTAAAACTGAATCAAAGAAGAAATAAAAAACACAACATGCAGAAAGAAATAAATCACATTAGAAAATGTTTGTATACATGTTTCCTCTTATATTTTCGCTTTTTGGCCCTAAGGAATGATTTCACATAACATCACTTTGACCATAAACATCTTGAAGTTAAAACATAGTTTTTGAATCATTTACATTTTTACATGATTAAAAACTAGAACAGATAAATCTGAGTTTTTTTTGCAGACTCTGCCTCTTCTTCACTGTGAGTTGACTAACTTCTTTATTTAAATATGGTTATATAAATTAATTTAAAAAACAAAAACAAGCTCAGTATCAGAAGATCCGAACCTACATCGACTTACAACGAGCTGATAATAGAATAAAACATATTGTATAGTCAAGTAAGCATATTAGCGATCATATTAAACCCACTATTAAGCCTAAACAAATCCTGGACCGAATATTTTTAATTATTTAAAAAAAATTTTTTCATGTTTCCAATTTTTTTCAGGCAACTCTATATATCAACACAAATTATAATTAAATTTGTAAAATTTGTAATAAAACTGCACATATTGTGATATATTTTTTTCTATTATCCGATTCCGTGAAAGTAACTAGCATCGACAATTATTATCTGTTTGTACCTGGCAATCCAGATATATAACAGGCAACCCAACTTCTGCAACTTCGTCTTATACTTACTTTAATTAAGTCGATATAAAACTGTGATATTGCACCAATTAATGAATAAAAAACATTGAAAAAAATTATATGTTGTCCAGGATTTTTTTAAACAACCCATTATTAATATATTTTCTTATAAACTAAATTTGCTATAAAACCGGTTTCATCCTATTATCAGGTCGGTGTAGGTCGACCTTACTTCGAATCTTAGACTAAAACACGACATATATTATCAATATACGTTGCTGCTTGGCAACTCGAAAGAGGCAAGCGTACACTAAAACCACTGGTCGTAGCAGCATCTACCGTTTTACATGTTCCTGTCGCCAATATGGCGGCGTCATGTTTTATTGCGGAATGTAGGTCTTCCCATTAGGAGGAACGGGTACCTGTTCTGTGTTTAATCACATAAAAAACTGTATCAGAGCGTGAAGTCATTTTTATCTATCGTTGAAAGTAAAAAGAAAACTGAAAAATGTAATAAGTTATACTCTTTTATCGTTGTAATTATTAAACAAAATACGTTTTTAAAACAGGCAACGAGTTTTTACACTAAAATATCTCTGCATTAGGGTCGCAACGGAAGGATATTAAAACTAGTGTTTTATGCGTTTGGTTCGTTTTTGTTATTTAAATACAATTTATCTTGTTTAATGAACATCTTGAAAATCACACAACAAGCCCGTTATATCTACCTCCAGATAATATAAATCACTTGGAGCTCAAAGTAAGTGGCCATAAAAGTGATAAAATATCTATTTAGCTTTTTCTCAGGCGTTTTTCCTGAAAATACGCAGCAATGTTCGTTTCCTCTCAAAAGGCATTCAGCGTCTGGTAATTGCTATTTATGCTCAGATAAGCTTCATATTTAAAAGATGGTTATTAGAAACATAAGGGCATAATATCAAAATTAAAATTTTCAATAAACCACAATAAACTTAAATGTTATGCAGCCAAGAATCATCTCAATCACGTCAGCTAGCTTTAACACAAAAAAATTGAAATCGGTCCATACGTTTAAAAGTTATGATGCCAGAAACACACGCACTCTCCTCGTTTTCCGTCTAAAAGCTAGAAAAAGTGGAACTAATTGCGGCTTTTAATTAGTTATGTAGACGAAAATGATTGCTAAAATTGACCTTTTCTTTTGAAATGTTACAAGCGTAGAACAAGGTGTTCAAAGTATTTGTGGCTGATTGGAAGTTGAGTGATCTTATCTTTGATAAGACCAGCGTCGCCACCTTCGTTATTTTTTCACTAGGTTTAGTGATTTTTTTGTGAATGGTAGGGACTTTCTGAAAAAAAATCACTTTAAAAATATTAGTGATTTGTAGTCATATTTACCGAATCTGGAAAAAAATCAAATTGACAAAACTCCTTTAAATTAAAAAATCTGTGAATTCCTAAATTTGTACAAAACCAATAATCCTTCCTTCCCCGTACCTGACACTGGCTAAACAAGTAGTGAAACACGATTGAAAGCCATATTTACAAAAGAAGGAGAACCCTTTTTTCTCTCACAAAAGTAAGAAGCAACAGCTATCATAAGTTTTCTCGATATCGTGAAATCGTCAACATGTTATTAATTATTTAATATAAACGACAACTACCATTATTTACGAAATGTTATGCTTAAACATTTATAAAAAATAATTATACGTTTTGAAATATTTATAAAAAGATATAAAAATGTGATTTCATTAAAATTGAACTTGAGTGTGGGTTGTGTCTGATTCTGCCCAAGTAAACCTTTTGTTTTGGCAAATGTTTTGGTAAAGTATTTAATCTTTGTTATGGGCCATATCATAGAAAAATATTGCACTACTAATAACCACGAGACGGTTTCGATTCCGGTGGTAGCGTTTAGAATTGTATAGGACGCGTCGCAAGTACCAATAGTATATTTTATATGAAATAAACTATTTTTAATTTAATTCAATGAAAAGTAGTGCAATTTTTTGACGATTTAACCTTCGCCACCAAGAAATCGTAGTTAATTTTTGTTATCTTATATTAGCAGACAGGAGATTATCATTAGATCTTCTGATTTTTTGGCACGTAAGAACTTGAAAAAACACAAAAATAAGAACTTGATTGCAACCAAAGCATCATTTTCACATTCAAAAATACTTTATTTTTAAAGCTGAGTTACTTAATTGTTTGTAATTGTTGTTTTTATACATTTTTTTGGACTTTCTCAATATCAATATACAGGCAATTTCAGTATGAAGTTAAAATAGGTATATCAAGCCGTGTATTAAGTTTATAAGGAAGCCGTTGAATGCAGATGAACTATGCGCAATTAATAAAATTTGCACAATAATTTCCTCACTAGAGCCGTCGGACGAAGTTCTTCGTGACAAGCTGTTGGCTGAACATTTGGTATGAACTAATTTTGCATAGAATATTAAAGCTTTTCAGGAGGTTGCATAACTATATTGTGATAATGGAAATTTAGATGTATTATTTCACTAACTGGTGTGCTTAGTAACTCATTATTGTATCATAGAAATAAGAAATGACAAATTTAATAAAAACGTTAATAAAAAAATATAAGAAGTCTAAGGAAATTTTGAATTTTGGGTATATTTGGAGAGTATGTGGTATTGGGTATATTTGAAACAACTTATTAACCAGTGTGTGTTACCAGTGATGACCTACGGCACCGAGACGTGGTCTCTTACTGTGGGCCTGATAAACAAGCTCAAGGTTGCACAGCGAGCTATGGAGCGGGCTATGCTCGGGGTTTCCCTGCGAGATCGATTCAGAAATGAAGAGATCCGCAGGCGAACGAAAGTCACCGACATAGCCAGCCAGGTTAGCAAGCTGAAGTGGCAGTGGGCGGGGCACATAGCGCGGAGAACTGATGGCCGTTGGGGCAGAAAAGTTCTTGAGTGGAGACCACGTACCGGCAAGCGAAGCATAGGACGGCCACCCACGAGATGGACAGACGACCTTGTGAGGGTCACGGGGTCTCGCTGGATGCAGGCCGCTTCCATCCGGTCGAAGTGGAAGTCAAAGGGGGAGGCCTATGTTCAGCAGTGGACGTCCTATGGCTGAAATGATGATGATGATGATTAACAACACTTGCATCATCAGGGCTATATATTGGCTAAACTATAAAAATAAAAAATACATTGTGGAAAGTACAAGTTTTGTGAATAAATTGTTTCAAGAATGGAATTCCACCAAGCACCGACGATAAGAAGTATAGAAACAAATACATTTGTTTTCCTATTTGTTGTCGGTCTGCCGTCCGTCACCAGACATTTTTTTTAAATTTTAAACTCTACTATGACCTTTAGAAGGTGACAATCGCTTGCGGCGCAGAGATAAAGAATAGTGTTAAAATCTCTCAGACCTGCCAGACCAGACCAGGTTCGACCTACTTGCCTAACTTTCAACTACAAATTCAACTAATTGAACTCATTGTCCTAAAAAACTCCAGTTACTCCTCTCACATTTTTTTTGTAAAAAGTTGAACTTTACGGACAACATTGATGCTACTAGTTCAACTTTCTATTACAAAGGAAGCAAATATTACTAGCTGATAAACTTTATACGTAATATATTATTTTTCAAGTAGGTACAACAGTTTGACAGCAAATTTATATTTAAATTAATACACTGGTAGCGGTGATGTCGGTGCAAAAACTTGCTCTAGTAAGCATCCTTACCTATCCCTGCCGACATTACCGACATCATCCTCCAGATCGAAATATGACAGAGTCCTACAGAGTCCATCGCTACCTGGGCAAGATGCTACACAACGTTCTGCCACTAGTTTCTAGTTCGTAATGGCTTATTTAAATTTGACCTGTCTTTGTGCTTTTGCGGGCTGACTATTCTACTCAACGAACACGGGAAGACTACACTTGCTTTTACAATTGTATAGAAAATGTAATAGCATCAATGTTATCCATGAAGTTCAACTGTAACAAAAAATATCAAAATTGAACATTTCGCTCTAATCAGTTCAACTAGTTGAACCGAATGGGAATGTTCCGAGTTTTCTTTACACTTATTACTCTTTACATACAAATACAATCTAATTTTTTACAAATAAAATAAAATTTGGAGACTTTTGACAGTACCCTTTAATAGCACGCCAATTACTTTCTTTTTTCAATGAAATCTATCTTCGATGTTTTATCCGTTATGGAGTTCAAGAACCATGACAATATAATTTAAAAAAGCATTACATTTAATATAAATATAAGATGTAAAATGAAAGCGCTTGTGCCAATACAACAAAAATCAAAAATAAAAATTGAATTTGGAATCATATAAGAATAAATAATCCATTACAGATACTTTTTTAACCAAGCAAGCATACCATCGCAAAAAATCACATTTTGATCATGAATGGAATTAAATAAATAAAACAGCACTAATTAAAAGTTATAAAATTCGAAGCCAACGAACGGTTTAACTAGTTTTCAATTGAAAATTATTGGAAAGAAATTGAAAATCGTATATTAATTGACATCAAACAACGCGTACTTGCCGTCAATACTATTTAATTGGATAAACGGATGCAGAGCATAATTGGAACTCCCAGCTGGTTTAATGACTTGGTCTGTGGACACCTCTGTTGAAATTACTTGGTTTAACGCTGTTTTAACATGTCAAGATAAACAAAAGCTTTTTAATTAAATAAACCGCGATACTCACTGCGAAATGCCGTGGAAAATCGGTTTTACCGTTTTCATTATTACGCAAACCTTTTTCGGGGATAGGATGGACGGGACAAGAATGGTCCTTATAAATGTGAAATCATTTCTTGCTTGGGATAATAAAATCCTTGTTTTCATATTGTTTCTTTGTATTTTCTTAATAGAAACCCTTATTCTGTTCTAAATTACTTTGTGAAGTGGAAAAAATAAATATACCAAAAATGTGGATGAAATTCGTAAATTAAATATTCGAGCAATCTTTATTACGTCAACAATTAACTATAGATCCAGATGATCTACGGGCTATAGTTAATTGTCGTTTCTTTAAAACATAGTTAAGATGAACTTCATGAAGAATGAGGATTAAAATACCCTTTGTCCTTTGATATATCACCCTATTTTTTAATGTGCAATTTTAGTTCGGAATTTTATTTCGGAATGGCGTATCGAGTAGGTGGTATCATATACACAACACACACTTGATATTCTAGTCTCAGATTAGTATCGTAGAATTGCCACATCTGGGGTTAATAAGTAACTTACGTCACACCACAAGGCTACTTGTCTGAATGTTACTCATAATAAATAAATAAATAATAAATAAATAAATATCCCAGGACAACTCACACAAATTGAATCTAACCCCAAAGTAAGCAAATTATATTATGCTTGTGTTATGGGTGTCAGTCAACGATACTAATATATAGAAATACTTAAATAGATACCAGAATAAATTTAATAAACACCCAGACCCGGAAATGCAGACATCTAAATGTTCATCACACAAATGCCTGCCCCCGTCGGGAATCGAACCCGAGCCTCGCGGTTGTACGATGTAGTTAGGCAAGTACGCTAGCCACTCGACCAACGAGGCGGTCAAATAAGTTATATAGTAATAGTATAGGTCAGGCGGTAAATAATGTAATGAAATGATGATTAAGTTTACGATTATACTTGATATATATGATATGATAGTTAACTATAATTAGCTCTCTGAAACCAACAGACAAATATAGAATTTAATTTTATAGTCAGTTATATTAAAACCGATCATGATGTCAGCTTATTCTCCAACCCATTATGTAGTTGACAAGTCAGATATTCTATTTTAATATCTGAATGACAGCTATCCTGATTCAGCATTTTCAAACGAAATATGATTTGATTCCTAAATATTTTATTTATTTTTATTCCGTGTTGGTCCGGGCTCCTTTGCAGAATAGACCATCTGCCTTTCTTGCCAGGCAGCTCGTAAAAGGCGAGCATAGGCTTATCATCACTAACACCGTGACATTTTACTAGGTGGTAGAGTTTCGCAGCGACTCGTCCGGATTGGTACCACCGCTTTACCTATTCCTGCCGCCATAACGTCATGACGTGTTCCGGTTCGGAGGGTAAGGTAGCCGGTAAACTTACTTTTGCTCGAGGCCTAACATCCTGACCTCAGGTTGGCAACGCACCATTACCATCTTTGGTGTGTCTAGGCGGCGTGAATTTCTTACCATCAGGAAATCCGTTTGCTTGTTTTCCTTCCTGTACCATAAAAAAAAATAGTTTTGTAGTGGCGTTTATTATGAAACAGATTTTGATTGAAGTGTAAAATTTTTATGAGATACGATAGAGATATATCGTTTCATAATATAATACTGCTAACAGACGTCTAAGAATGTAAATTACATTTTTACAATGAATCAATTTTCTTCTACATTGGAAATAGTTTTATCAGAAATTACTTTAATACATTGATCTTACCTGATGACGAGTGGTACCAAGCTGGGACTGTACCAACTAATCTGACTGACTGCTTGATTAGGATCTATACATTCATAAATAATTTCAATCGAGTAATACTTGTAGTTCCGGATATTTCGGAAATAGGCTTGTGTCCAAAATGTATTTAGTGATTGATTCTTTCCTTTATTCGATATTGAACAGACATAACTGAATTTATTTTCAAAAATCGATGAGTAACATTATTATTTTTAGTTTTTTTATAAACCTGTACGTGGACAGTTACTTTACTCTGTGACCTGTACGAATTTGCCGCGAAAACGCTCTAAACTATCATGGCGTTCTGAATGACGTCACTCAGTGCAAAACAAAACAAACCGTAGTTGGTAATTGATACTTTGCTTTGTATTAAAACGTCAACAACAACAATGGCGGACGCACTCTGTGACGTAACGCGTTCTGATCGGCATTCACTGTCACATGATGAAATTGTTTTTTTTTTAGCTTAATATTTCTTAAAAATAAAATTAATCTTTATATTTAATTGTAAATAATAAATTTTATTGACATCTATTAATAATAACAAAACTATAGATACCACAACAAACCCGATTTATTATTGGTGGACACAAGCCTATTGTAAATTATTTTATAAATAAATAAATTTGGGAGTCTCGTTTTCGATAATCGCGTCTCCAACAAGACATAGTCATGACATCTTTACGAACCCATCATAGAACCTTCACGACATCATCATAACGCCTCACGATATAGTCACGACATTGTCTTCACTAACTGTCATGAATCATGAATGATAAAAACTATTTAAGTTGTCGTCAAACAAAGATACAAACATTCAACCCCAACCCCGTTTGAACACAGATACCTTCACTCGCTACACTCGCTCGGTCAATATTTTATTAAATGCTACCGCCTACCACTAGTCACAAGAAGATGTTTGAGTTAAGTAATAATAATAATAATAAATGTTCTTGGACAAGTAACACAAATTGAATCTAACTCCAAATTAAGCAAATATTATGCTTGTGTTATGGGTGTTAGTCAACGATACTAATACATAGAAATACTTAAATATATACCAGAATAAATTTAATAAAAACCCAGACCCGGAAATGCAGACATCTAAATGTTCATCACACAAATGCCTGCCCCCGTCGGGAATCGAACCCGAGCCTCGCGGTTGATCGGTGTAGTTAGGCGTGTACCCTAGCCACTCGACCAACGAGGCGGTCAAATAATATTTACTCATACCTCTATAAAATATTAAACTAAGTCTTTACTGTACACATATATAGATTTCCATACACATAATGTTTCGATGTCAAACCGAAGCTGGAGAACTACATTAGTATGCTTACCAACAGCAAGTAAGTAAGTAAGTTAGTATGTTTACCAACAGCAAGTAAGTAAGTAAGTTTAGCAAAGAATAATAAAGATATTATTAAGTAATTTTCTACAAGAAATATACGGATCTCTAGTTGGTATTCTGGTGTCTATCAACTATCTCTCAGTTCTAGCATCAAGTCATTCTTAATCAGAGCAAATAAACATAAAAAGTAATAATTAATATGAGGTGCCAAGCCTAACGATATGTTTGGCTTTAATTTCCTTCCTTCTTACTTTATTATCAGAATAGCGTTAAATGTTTGGTCACACAATGAATAATACAAGGTCAAGAATCATCTCGATGAGGTTAGATTTCAAACAAAAAAATTAGTTACAAACGATCGATTTCTTTAAGAGAAACATGCGCATGCTGACCCTTAGTCTCTATGATTAAAGAACATGATGAAAATGACTTCAGTTTTCATATTACTCTGATAGTCTCTGGTGGTAATATCTCATAATTCTTCGTTAACCTCAAAGCTTTGGCCATCGATCTCACTGAGCTGGCGTTATTTGGTTAACTCGTCGAAACATAGTCATTGTCTACATTGAGATGGATTGCTAATGCAAACATATTTTACTGTAACAATATAAGAAAATGATAGCAGCATTTTGTTTATACAATCATTTTATCTTCCTGAACAATGACTTTGGATTAAATATAAATATAAAAATAAAAAAGTGTTTTCAGATAATTGCACTGAATTGAGGATAGTCCGTAGTCAGTAGATAACAGTGTATATTGTTATTCACATTACAAGAAGGGATTTACTGCTAGATTGCTAATAAGTAGGTATTAATGGCGGATTCATTTCTTATTAGTCTAAAGTAGCTGGTGAAAGAAAAAGTGATTCTCAAATGACAATAGAATCCGGATTGATTGACTATTTGTAAGACGACGATAATGTTTTATTGGATAAAGGTTTCCCAGAAATAAAAACTATTATAGGTATACAGTAGTGGAAAAGAGGTGAAGAAGAATAGACTCAAGAAATGTATAATAGTGCTAGTGTTAGAATTAACGTGGAAAGGATAATGCAAAGATTAAAGTTGTACATGCAGATATCAACGATTTTCCTTTACAAACGGTTTGTGGTTGAAATTATATATTGTGGGTGATGCTCACAAATCCTGTCTTTAAAATAATACTTAACGCTCTGAAAACGACATTTAATTTATTACTAGCGATGCAGAAATAGCTGTATATGTTTATTATCATTTAATAAAATCATTAAAGTAGCTTTATCTTCCTCTTTATCTACAGTAAAACTATGACAAGAAAGAAATAATCAAAATCGTATTTTTCAAATATTTTATCCCATTGTCGCCAAGCTATATTAAAACGTAAAAACGGTCAGAGAGCCCACAAAGTTGCGAACGCTAGGTGGCGCTAAAGTCGTGCACACACCGAATACAACAACATTTCTAATGTCAATTATTTCGTTTTTTTTTATAATATTGGAAGGCAAACAAGCAGACGGATTTCCTGATGGTAAGAAACTCACGCCGCCTAGAGACACCAAAGGTGGTAATGGTGCGCTGCCAACCTGGGGCCCGGATGTTAGGCCTCGAGCAAAAGTAAGTTTACCGGCTACCTTACCCTCCGAACCGGAACACGTCATGACGTTATGGCGGCAGGAATAGGTAAGGCGGTGGTACCAATCCGGGCGAGTCGCTGCTAAACTCTACCACCTAGTCAGAATTCACGGTGTTAGTGACGGTGAGCCTTTGCTCGCCTTTTACGAGTGCCTGGCAAGGAAGGCAGATGGTCTATTCTACAAAGGAGCCCGGACCAACACGGGGGAATCTTTCAATTTCTAGTGTAAAGTACGTGATTTCTCTGTTGTTTGGACTAGCTGAATGTCGTTGCCTCGTGCGATTTACTTGACAAGTCAGGATACAAATACCTTTTACAAAAACGTAAAATGAAGACGTTATCTTCCATAATATGTTATTTTTATTTTATTTAGTTTCTGAGATTAAGAAACATGATTTAGATTGAAATTTTTTTGTTGAAAATGAACTGGAGAGAACGGAAATATAATCTTATAATTATTACGATATTTTAATGAAATAACCTTCTATTATTTAAAACGTAACAAAAATATTTAAAAATAATAACATATTCGTTGTGGTGTCTGTTGATTGAACAGTGTTTCATAAAAATATAAAATACTTGAAGTCGGTTTTTGTAGTTTTACTGCGCTTAAATATTGCACGAAAATTCATAAATGCGTATGACAAGTAGATGAAGTAGATGAAAGAGACGCATTTGTTTTATTTGGCTTCCGAAATTGCCAGGTTTGTAATGAATATGGAGGAAGCGATACAGGTCTTCAGGAATCGTGACATTTGGTACTTGATATTCTCTGCCTATCAAGTAAAGAACACAGCGTCGTAGATAGAGATATTAGAGCGTGCATATGTATGTATACTTTTTTTTATTTGTTTTTTGCATAAAAAGCTGACATAATATTATCTCAAGCGGATGAGATCTTTTTTATGATCAGTCATTTTTAGTTGAATTAAGGCTAGCTAAACTCTTCTCGTTTGCTGTTTTTAAAAATAAAATTGTCGTATTAAGACAGACTAAAATACTCATTTTCAAAATGAAAAAAAAAACCTTAGCAAGTAAACATACGAGATTAAACATAAATATATAACTGTAGCGTAGTCTGTGGTCTAGCGGTCCGGGTGTTGGACTTGACTGCATGAGGTCCCGGGTTCAAATCCCGGGTCGGCCAACAAAAAATAATTAAAAAAATGTTGGTCGGGATTGGAAATGTGGCCGGTTGGCGATAGGCTTGCCACCTATCACATTGTGGGACTTAGTATCTTCGGCTAGTCGTGGGTGCCCTGGTTGTGCCTCTGCCTACCTCTTCGGGGATATGGGTGTGAAGATACTTTATATAACTGTAATTATATACAATAACTGTAATAATAACAATAACTGTTTTAATATTTTTTCATATTTATGCTTTCAAGACTACAAAAACTTTTATGTCCATAGTCCCCAAGTGAAAAGCAAAAATACAACCCCCGACTAGCCAGAATGTGTAGCAAATCTGCCGCCAACAGGGCTTATCCAATACCGGGTAGCGTTGTTTTTATAATATATGTACATGTATTTATGTATCACTAAATAGTATAAAACAAAGTCGCTTCCTCTGTATCTATGTCCATTTGTATGCTTAAATTTTTAGAACTACGCAACGGTTTTAGATTCGGTTTTTTTATTTGATAAAGTGATTGAAGAGGAAGGTTTATATGTTATATTTCATAACCGTGCGAAGCCGGGGCGGGCCGCTAGTTTAATTAATAAAAATATATAATTTTAGCTAAAGTATTTGTTTCATTGTTCTTTTCTATGTTAGCCAACTTTGGAAACTGTGTCAGTTTATGGTAGAAATGGTACAGTTCCATGAGACTGGTTTTGTGTAATTTGCTTAGTGCATCAACTAAATAACTTTTACTTACTTTTTAAAAAACGTACATTTTGGGGCAGCGGCACGTTACATACTTCGTAACATTTTATGTTTTCACTTTTATTTTATTACATTTGATAATTCTGACTTAAGAAACCGAAGAATAATTTACATCTTAAACTTAGGTACGCTTTATTGCAACCTCTGTAATAATAAGAGCAAGTTGTCTAAAGTAAGCAAATTATAGTTATTTAATCAAATCAAATTAAAATAAAAAAAAAAACAGCATAGATTCCAGAATAATTTTAAACCCCCAATACACTATAAGAAAAGATGATTACTGCAAAAATATGAAAGTGTCACCAAACACTATAAATGCGAAGTAATCGTGGCAATACTGGGAAATGCTCCATAAAACAAGTATCACGACAGGCGCTCGAGATACATTGCAATTGAATTTTTAGTACCCATCCGCATTGTCTTAAATTTATAGATTTTTTTATGAGAATCGTCTGGAAATACTGCGATCTGTTATAAAAAGGTATGCAAAATCTTAAATACTGTACTGTACTGTTAGATAAAGAGTTACGTACTTTTAATCATTTTGAAATATTCAGAAGATGATATAAAATTTATAATATTCATTATAAATACCCAGCATTTAAGCATCTAGCATATTATTATAGTTCAGAACCTCTATTTCCTAAGCCTTCACACCACGACTGAACGAATGGAACATATATACATAGCCATAGAACATATATATCTTTAAGCCAAGTCCCTTACGAGTTAGCCATCGAGTATCAAGAACCAAATTATTGTTAAAGGCAAGAAATTGAATAATGATCAATCGGCTATATTTCTGGGCATTACCCTGGATTAAAAGCTACAATGGGGCTGACATATTGCTAAGTCGAATCGAATAAACTAGCTTCTGCAGATTTCGCTATTAAGAGAGTTAGGCAAATATCTAATGTAGACACTGCTAGGTTGGTTTACTTTAGCTATTTTCATAGTGTAATGGCTTATGGCATTCTTTTGTGGGGAAATTCAGCGGACACAATTTTTATTTTACAATTTACAACATTGGACCTAAGGTGTCTGTTAGAGAACTTTTTAAAACAACAAACATTTTGACCGTAGCTTCACAATACATATTTGAAAATTTAATTTATGTTAAAAAAAACTTAAACAAGTTTAATAGAATCAGTGATAATCATAATTATAATACCAGAAATAAAGATAAATTTACTAATGAAGTCGACAATCTTCATAAAATCAGTAACTCATTTAAAGGTTTATCTATAAAGTTTTACAACAAGGTCCCCGGTGAGATTCAAGCTCTTCCAATAAGGACATTTAAATCAACTATTAAAAGGAAATTATTCAAAAAAGGATATTACAGCATTTCTCAATATTTAAATGATAAAAATACCTGTAACTAATTTAAAGGCTAAAAATAATGGATATTGTAGATCAATTGTATATTAATTAAATTTTTATTTTGTTTATTATAATTCATGTTTTTTTTTTCAATAATTTAAATTTTTTATACAAATTTAATATTTTGACAACGTTCTAACGGCTAATTACTGATCTTTAAGACATTTGACATTGTTGCGAATTTACAATTTACATGTTAATTTAGGGGTTATAGAATTTATTTTATTTTTGACATACTTTGATAAGTTTAATATATACGAGCAGTATACATATTTGTTATCATATGTCCATCCTTATACTTAGTCATTGAAATCTGACATTTTTTATGAAAAAAATAATTTTGACATTAAACTATTTACCAAAATTATTTATTTTACACTTTAATTTTAATTGCGATATTATTACTTATTTATCATAATTTTATTGCAAAATATATTTTGCGTTTCTTACTTTTTTAAATTGTTTTCCCTGTTTTTAGGGAAAAACCATAACCTGGTCTAACTCATCTATTATTATTTTTTAACTACCTGCACGTTTTGTTTATATTATTGTCATACATTAGAATGCTGTTGAGACAGGGTTTGTTTATGTACTTGTTATGTGTTTGTTTTTTGCAATGTTTGTTGTAAGGTGTTTTTAAAGGTTGTAATATTTTTTTTGACTACCGTGTATGCTTTGTAAAAAATGATCATAATGTAATTTTACTGTTGACGTATTTCAAGTGTAACGAATGTACCTACGAAATAAAGATGACGAATTGAATTGAAATATCTCGATCGCGAATGGAACTAATTTGATAATTCTTTATTGTTGTACCGGATAAATATTGCCAATAGCAGCAAATTTTTCATAACTCTCATTTCGTGAAGACAGGACTAAGTTATTGACGTCAACTTGATATTGATAACAGTAAATATTAAAATGATATATTTATTAATTTAAATATAAAATTAAGCAGTTAAATAGTAAAAGTATTTTTTTAACTATACAAACTAATAATAAATATAAAGAAGCCAGAAGTAGCGGCCAGTTTTGTTCTTTAGGGGTAGATTTTCGAAAAAGTAGATATTGTTTGAATTCGTAGCTTAAAACAACATGCATGATAAAAAAAGTTTGTGTGTCAGCTACGACGCACGATTGGAGATTACTCCTTACGAAATCTTGCAGCACACATGTCTCCTACAACAGATTTAGGTTAATTCTTAGTATCATCGCAGACATTAGAAGTGTGATCCAAATAGTCAGTATTTTGATAGATAGCGACTCCTCCTGCACGGAGACTACGAAGTATCGCGCAGGAGGAGATCCCGAGATTGAGATACGCCAAGTAATGTATTCCATCTCATTCTTTTATACGATCAATCCTACAGATATATATGTTTGTCTATTTCTACGTAACGCCTCAACTTTTTGTGTTACACTTGATTTTACTCCTCATAAAATTTCCGTACAAGGCCTTATAACTCAAATCGTTTCTTAAGGAGTGAACTCCAAAAATATCAGACACTAAGCAGAGAGTATCGAGTGCGACATGGCACGATACTTGCAGACGTTAGCTGCATTACGCCTATCATTTAAACATCCCAATAACGGGGACTCTTGGAACCACTTTCGGATATCACTCGAGCGATTTAAACAACAAAAAATAAAACGTATTAATTTGCGGTTTATCGAAGTATTGCACATAACAAATGGCTCTACACTGTTAACACTGTGATTTATAATGGACAGTTTTATTTCCAAAAGTTTATTGTTTTCTGCGAAATTTAATTCATACCATCGGCTAATGGTTACCAAGCAATATGCCAACGTGATTTAAAACCTAAGATTGAAAACTAATAGAGGTCGAAACAAGGTCGGTATTTTTACTTGATCTAAGCAGTCTACGAAATCAAGCCAAGTGCTCACGGCTATAACAATAATTGGACCTTGTATTGCTTCCACACATCTTGATTTTATTTTACAATTTTGGATTCATTGTAAGAAACAATTTTTTTTGATACCAAATTGGCCAAATATAACCGAATTGCAGTTTAAAGCTTGTAATAACAACGATATTTACAAAAAAAAACTTTACTAAGATATTAAGCTCCGTATAAAATGTTATCTTTTCACTACACTTCCAGAGCAACAAAAACACGTTTCACAGAAAATTGCCGCTTAAGAAAAAACGCACAAACATTTTACTGCATCACGTTCCAACATAATATCACCAATCATAAAACGAAACATCATAAAGAGAAAACTGAAAAGAAAGCGACCGTGGCCGGGTGTTAACAAATAGCTGGTCATCAGTCTGGGTTATAACGGAAGCCTGGGTGCTGCGGAGATAAGTCGGTGCATTGTGTCGGAGATAGCATTGGCTATTCGATTTATTATAAATTGGGGTTCCCCTCTTATTAGGAGCATAAACATACAGAAACATATTTTACTACGGTGTCTGTACATAATCCGAAATAGGCTCTTTTACCCGACCTAAAGAGTAAAGTGTTTCGTTTCGTGTTTGGTTTTTGTCATCTTTTATAGGTTAAGTGCTAGATTGTAGAGCGTTAAGTGTCTCGAAAGTATTAGTACGCCTTACATATTTCTATCGCCGTAATGTCAGTGCTGGTCGTTGCCGTGTTCTGCGTGATGGAGTGTTAGATATATGTAGAATAACACACGTGGCCAAAGATCTGGCAATGAGATACTTATGGCTTCAGTAACATCTATAAAGTGTATAGGCAGTGGTAGGTATGAGTACCATTATATATGTACCATATATGTATCCCTTACCATTAGGAGAGCCGACTCCTTGTTCGCACTCATCATCTCATACAACAATAAAATACTTAAATAAAAATGCGTGCTATTTTATTTGATTGGTACTCACCAGAATTGCAGTTTGGATGGAAAAAATAATGCTTTTCCTACTCAACTTACAGTTTTTCTTTTAAACATCTACTTTGAGGTAAATAAAATCTTTCAAGTAAGATATGTTCACTCTTGTAAAAAATACAGGATGCATCCCCCGTAAATACTGTTGGCGACCGCCATGCCTTCGGATGCAGATTCAATTTCGGCTGAACTAACTTATGTTATACAGCATGTATAAATTAGCAAGACGCACGTGAGGTCATTTACATCTACTCTACGGCTAATTATGTATCATCACGCCCCCGGACACGTTAGCTTGTAAAATTAAACATAATTAATTGTGGAAATGATTTATCGCTTATTTAATTAATATTTCTCGTAAGGAGTGGCTTTAATGGATCTTTGCAGTTTATTTATGGTGGGATTAAACTAAAAACATAGAGATTTCATATTTTTTTCATTAAAATTTAATAGATTTCGGAAATTCTCAATTCAATTGTACGTTGTTGTTTTTGTATTTTCGTTACCCGGTTATTTTTTCAAAAAGTAGGTTATAATATTTAATTTAAATTTACGTTGGCCAAATTATCCACGAGTTATATTTAATAATGCAGAAATTTGTGTCATCGACAATGTTACTCTGTTTATGAGATTAGCAAACAGACATAATTAGGAAAAAATACTGTAAAATCTTTTTGAGAATTACTTTGAGGAAGCCAAAATGCACTCATTGCTTTTTGACAAGGGTGTATGGTGTTGGAGTAAAACATTACAAGGAGTGTTGATATTAGAAAAAAAATACCATTAATTATATTTGTTATATCTTAACCCCGCCCCGCTTCAAGCTTCCAAACTATCTGCAAACAAACTATCAAATATTAGAGTATAGCGCATTTGGCTGAGTTTGTGTAGGTTACTAATTAATACTTTAGAACTGATCAGTTTTGAGAAGATTTAGTACCAAAGTGACAAAAAATGTGTCCTTGGAGCAAATGGTGAAATTTTGTCAATATTGCGTAAGTTGTGCCAAATTCTGAACGTATTGACTTAGCATAGTAATCAGTTGACCGTATTTCATTTTCATCGAAATTAAATTAGTCAATTTTGTTTTTCACTGTTCTATACATTTAAAAATGTTGAAAAAGCAATATGTTTGCGGTAGCATCAGCGCTTCCAAACACATATTTTCTTTAATCACAATTCACACAAAGGTTGTTTACTGTTTAACAAATATTTATGGCACACGCTGTAGGCTACGTTCGGCTTTAAGGGCGATTTTTGTATAACGCTACTAACAAATCCAGTTAAATGTGTTTACTGAGTTAATGCGTACAGTTCACGCGATTATAGCCATTACATGGGTCGAGTGTGACGCGTATATTTGCATTTTTATTACGGTTTCCAGTATGCTTCAGTCCGTATTATGTACAATATTTTATTATATTTGTGTAAAGGCATTAACAATATGCGAAGTAATTAAATTCATGTAACGCGCTGATGCGATTCTTTCAGCACCAATTTTTCGGCATGTAACAGTTTATTACTGTTTATCCGCTGAGCAGGTTTATGTCGATATTTATGCCAAATGTGATAAATGCTAAGTTTTAGTTGATGATGTAGTGATAAAACAAGTTAACGAAATGGTATATCTTGGTTATGCTTTTAACAGGGGTGCAAGGTACACCGTGGATGTAGAAGAATGTGTGCACGGAATAGTGTGAATGGAACGCTGGGTAAGCTATTACAGACAAGCTTAAATAATATAAATTTTGTAATAATAATAATAATAATAATTTATTATAATTTCAGAAACCGGGCTATGTTTGGAAACGATGGTACTACAAGGACGATAGGTTATACTACTGGCTGCCGGGGAGTTTGTTTCGCCGTTTCTTCTCCCGACTGGCTAGGTTTGAAAACGGTGGTAGTTTACGGTAGACAGGGTTAAAATTATTAACATTTTAAAATTGTTTGTAAATTATAATTCAAATTGTAATAAGAATAAAACTATTTGTTAAATGAATATTTAAACATTGTGTATACATATAACTAAATAATCAGTTTTTAAAAATATTTCAATATTTGCACACCACAATGTGGTAGAATATGTTGGAAAGCTTAAATAATTTTGTAACAACCTTAACACACATATTCCGCAAATAAATATATTTTCTTTCTTTCTTTCTTTCAAAGCGAGGTTTTGAGTGAAGGTGTCAGATTCGCTTCGCGTAATTCTCTGCTAATCCCAATGTTTTTGTATGGAAGCGAGTGTTGGGTATGTTAGAAAAAAAAATGAGGTAGAGGATAAATGTGTTCGAAATGAGAGCGCTAGAAAAACCTGTGGTGAAACGATCGCTGACCGTGACTGTCGCCGATCGAAAAAAAGTGTTGGTGTTAAAATGAGAAAAGGCATGCTTCGCTGGTTCGGTCGTGTGGAAAGATTGACAGATTGACAAAGCAGATATAAAATGCAAATGTGAATTGATGTAGATAACTGGGGATTAACCTAGATCGACATTATACGATTAAATCACTCGGATACTGTCCGATGATGGTGCTGAGATTCCCAGAAACCGGCACGTTTGTATGGAAATGATAATGAACGTGGAGTAAGTCAGACAGGTATGCGAGGATTGTTTGATTTGGAACTCGATACTCTCTGCCTATTTTGTGAGGGCGTGAGGATATGTATGTCTAAAATAACAATGTAATTTTATATTATCTTCAACTAAAAAAATTGGAAAATGTGTTAATTTTATGAAACTTCTTCTTCCTCCTCATTGAACATAATTTCTAATTTAATGTCATTTAACTGGTTGAGAGAGCAGGTTTTTCAATGCAAACAGATTACTTAAAGGTATTTGTGCTAACGTAATAACATGAAAATTGGTATAGATAATATGGAATGTTTAAAACGTAATTAAAAGACCATTTGGTGTTGGTAAAAGGTGAGAAATAAGTTAAATTTTTATTCTTCACTACATAGTATAAAACAAAGTCGCTTTTTCTGTCATGTGTCATGTTGTATGTCCCTATAAACGCTTAAATCTTTAAAACTACGCAACGGATTTTGATGCGGTTTTTTTAATAGATAGAGTAACTCATGAGGAAGGTTTTTATGTATAATATCATCCATTAAATAGTGGACAAATACTGTTATTTTTGAGGTTTCTAATGTGATGTCGCAAATAATTACATTTTTTTCGCTTACATTGCATCAGCATTGCACCCTTGCGAAGCCGGGCGGGTCGCTAGTTTAGACTAAATAAAAATTTCTGCATTGATATGTTCGGACAAACAGTTCGTTGGTAAAGTTAGTGCGAGACTCACGTTCTGTGACTCCCACTTGGCTCCGCAGACGCGCCGCAGCCAGATAAGTGAATTGTAGAGAGTACTACATACGTGACGCTGGTGTATATCACACGAGCGCACCTTAACGCGAACGAAGCTCCTTTATACCCATAAACTCTATCAGACAAATATAAACGGTGCTTCGGATTCTTATTTGATTTGATGTCTGCAAAACATGATGCTGCCTAAATGTAGTGTTGATTTAGTTCGCCTCTGTATCCCCTCTGTGGTCTAGTGGTCCGGGTGTTGGACTTGACTGCTTGAAGTCCCGGGTTCGAATCCCGGGTCGGCCAACAAAGAGAAAATTGGATTTTTCAAATTTTTTAATAAAAAAAATGTTGGTCGGGATTGGAATTGTGCCCGGTTGGCGATAGGCTTGCCACCTATCACATTGTGGGACTTAGTGTTTTCGGCTAGTCGTGGGTGCCCTGATTGTGCCTCTGCCTACCGCTTCGGGGATATAGGCGTGAAGATACTTTTTTTTTATTTAGTTCGATTTGGTGTTCAAAATATTTCTAGTACCTGAAAAACTGTTAAAATTATAAATTAATTAAATAAAAAATAAATTTCGTTCCATTTCATTACAAAATAAATGTGGTCAGTATAAAATTAAATAAAAAGGGAGACTTCATAGTAAAATTCTGACTTTGTTCTTGATGTAATATTTCTTTCGTCTATTGATGGTTGCGAGGAAAAAAAACTAATGTCAATCATTCACTGTATTTACTAAATTTGAATAATTGGTTAAAACTATATTTTTTACATTTTTAACATGTTATCTTTCATTAATTAAATAAACTTACCGGTGGCAGGTTACTTTTAAAAGGTTAATTTTTAAAAGGTAAGTTAAGTTAAGGTAATAAGGAAATAAGGAAAAACTGCGAGCAAACTAGGAAAACCAACATTTAAAATTTTCCCATACAAACGGAGCGGGTGGAACGAAG
>NJDD01002851.1:56353-74588 GCA_002245505.1 Calephelis nemesis
TGAGTCGCTGCGAAACTCTACCACCTAGTAAATGCCAATACAACATAAGCACTGCACACCGCCTACCGCGGCGGTGTGCGATGCTCTGTGTTAATCGCCTAATGTAAATAGTTTACTATCCTATTAATATTATCGATGCGAAAGTATGTTTGTTTGTTTGCTTGGTTGTTTCACCTTCACATAAAAATGTTGAACCGATATTTTATAAAATTTGGCACACACACGTAGGGGGTAACTTGGATTAACACATAGGATAGCAACACCATGGGCAACAGCTAGTCAATACATAAATCTTAGCAACTTTAGTATCAGTAACTTTAAAATATTTTATTTTTTTATTCATTAATCCATACGAGTAAGAAATTCTCAGATAACAATAGTAGTGAGCACTGTCAGATATTAAATGGCTTAATCCATTCACGTTGGTGGGATTCGGTGGACACGAATTAAAGCGACAGGTGGGTTTCGAGAGATTTATTGTGTTTTGTCGTTGGATGTGACCATTACTGGATTCCGGATTTAGGACGAATGATTTGGGAACCATTTAATTTGTATCTTTCTTGTTATATAATGGGATTGTTTCGGATTTATTTATGGTGCTTTTTGATTGTTAATGTATGTATGTATTTAAGATTTATATTTTAATAGTTCGTTTAGATAAATATAATTTATATACTTCAAATTTTATTAAAAAAATATAATTCCACTTACATTATTTTTATAAAACAAGATAAAAATTAACACAATTAATTCTTTAAATCTTCGTGTTGTAAGAGACGACCACGGGTCAAAATAAAAGTCATCACCAACAAGACTGCTGGTGGTAGAGTGCTGTGCAGCAAATTCTCCGTGTAGGGATTCCTCACCTTGCCTACTTCTGACAAAATAGTGACACTATAATTTTATATTTTTTTGTGTGAGAAGTGAGCAAATAAACACACGGGTCTCCTGATGGTAAGAGACAACTGTGGCCTGCGGGCACCATAGATGTTATAGGTGCATCACTATCCTGCGCCCGAGATGTCAGGCCAATTGTGCAAGTAAACCCTACCTTCGAGACCGAAACATGACAGAGTCTTTAAGGCACTAGGGATAGGTAAGGTGGTTTAACTCTAAGCGGACAAGTTGCTGTACAGCACTCTACCATCAGTGGTCTTATTGGTAATGAATTATATTTTAAAACCTCTTACAACCTGCCTGGCAGAGAAGTAGACAGATTGTTCTTTCTACTCAACGGAGATTATTCTATTCTACTTTGGTGGGCTTACACGTTATGCATCACACCTGACCACAGGAAAACGACCCACTTGTATGTCTATGTTGTTTATAGGACACGGTTGTTTCTTACAATTGAGATAGTAATTTGCTTGTTCACTATTTCATTTGGTAACAAACTGTCCATGATACGCGAATGCTGTTATTATTACATTTCAGAAAATGTTCTGTTTTCTAGGTTTTTAAACAGTTAAGTTAGTTGCGTAGAAGTTTCCCAGGGCGTCATTATATAGTTACATAATATACACTATTTGGACGTAATTAAAAAAATACGGCTTCATAGAAACTGAATATTATTAAGAAATCGTGCAAAAGAGCATTAAGATTATTACTTTTTATTTAATTGCCAGTGAATTTCTTTTTTTTTAAATCTAACCGCAAAGTAAGCAAATTATATGTTTGTGTTATGGGTGTTAGTCAACGATAATAATACAAAGAAATACTTAAATAGATACTAGAATAAATTCAATAAACACCCAGACCCGGAAATACAGACATCTAAATGTTCATCACACAAATGCCTGCCCCCGTTGGGAATCGAACCCGAGCCTCGCGGTTAGTCGGTGTAGTTAGGCGTGTACGCTAGCCACTCGACCAACGAGGCGGTCAAAATTTATAGCAATAAAATGTTAAATTTTTATCTTTTGACATAAATAGCTTATTTTTTGGCCGGCTATAGGTTGAGGCTTAGCAAAAGTAAATATACTTTACAGCTTTTATTAGGTACTTGCGTTGCATTATATACAATATCTCCACAAGTATATAAGTAAGAATTTAAAGTCATGGCGTACCTTTCTTGTGTAGGAGTTTTCTTTAATCAAAACTCGTTGTATGTAACGACATAAATAAGGAAGCGATTCAAGACTGCGACGAAGAATTTACATATAATGAAAAAAACGGTGAGTTCAAGCACTGACACACCGGCTGAACGTTCTAAATCGTTATAGGCGAATTTGCATTCTTATGAAAAGTTCACCACAGAGCCATGCGCTCAAATTCTAAAGTTTACTCAAGTTGCTCTTACAAAATATACGCTTATATTTTATACAAGTTAAATAAACCTCCCTCGACATAAGCAAAGTGAATGTAAGGGGTTTTGATAAATTCTTTTTAAACCGACATTTTGTTTTTAAAGACATGTTGTGTAAGACGAAATGAGAATGTTTTTTTTTTTGAGAAAGTTAATAGTAAATTAAGCACAGTAAATCATCTACATGCACAAAAATTGAGTATTTTCCTCGATTTCCCTGGGATTCCATCATCAGATCCAGACTTGGTGGCAATGGGCAACAATCTCGGAAGTACGCATCCTTTAATGTTAAAGATAATTTTTAAAATCGGTTTATGAATGACGGCAAAATCGATTAATATAGGTACTTACAAAAAATGTAGGAGTCGAATTTATTATTTTCTTCTTTTTCGAAATCGGTTAGAAACTGGCATACTGCGAAGTTCAAAGACGTTTTCAAAGCTTTCTTACAACTTATCGAGACACTAGTAAACAAATCACTCTAACTTTATAATAAGCGCGATGTTCGTTTACCTTAATTATTTTATAAAAAAAAACCATCGCAGATTTGATTATACTTGGAAATCATTATATTTAAATATATTTAAGCTTAATTTACCTAAGGATATTATCTTATTAACTTAAGTAATATTATTCCACTCTCAAGTTGGCTTACTTTCCCTGTCCCCACCTGCGCTATCTAATTGTCGGGCCACGGTAAACGGATTTAAGTTTAAATCCAGTTAGGTAACGTTTAACGAATTCAGCGTCTCTTAGTTAGTCTCTTACGTGAATGGAAGCTTTATGTGGACCTAATTGTGGGTAAAGCAAAGTTTCCATCACGAGTGGAAATTGTACAAACAAACTCAAATTTACATAAGTAATTGTAAATTCTGTGTGATTTTCCACAATATTACTAAGTCAGGTATCATATTTCTTTTTTTTGTTTTCTACCAGCTCCCGTAAAAGGGTGTTCCAATTTCGAATGCTTTTTATTGTATACCGTTTAAAAAAATTGCAATTGTTACTTTTATGTATAACGGCAATTTTGTTAAATTCTAGTCTAGGATAATAAAGTGTATCAAAATAAAAACTTTTTGTGAATATCAGCAAAAAGAACACTAAAAAATCGATCGTCGTCGATTAACTACAAGTAAAGTACTCTTAGCAAAGAGGTACTCTTAAAAAAGAGTGGACGTTCTCGTATTGGTTCGGGTCTCCTGTGAAGAGTAGACTAGTCTTCCTAACACTAAGACTTCCTAACAGGCAAATATTTGTCGCCACAACAATAGTGTCATGGTCGTGTTTCAGTCTGCAGGGCAGGATTGCCGGTGGACTTGCGAAACTGGCCTGACTCCTTAGGTCACGACTATCTCTTGCCATCACGAAAGTCATCTGCTTCTTTGCTATCTTATTACATAAAAAAACAACATTGAAATAGGAAACGGAAAGATTAGACATGACAATCATAAAAACAAAGGAGAGAAAGAGAGAAGTACAAGAACATGTAGATGTACTGACAACTATATAAGTGACTTTACAAGCCACGTATTAATTGCTCAGCATGTCTATCTGGTCGTTACACTTAATATGCCAATGACATTATAATCCAAACAACTACACGCTCGTAATCCATATATCAGGACGCGTCACACACTATTAGCTGATTTGGTAACACTTATGACCTAATGATGCTCAGGATACTGTAATAACTTTGACCGAAGATAAACTGTAGGTTCACAACATCTGGATATGAATACTAATTTTAGGTTTTGTAACAGCTGGCGTATGTTCTCCGGGTCTAAATGGTTTAGTTTTTTATAGTAGAAACAGGCATACGAGCGAGTGGGCTACCTAATAGAGAGAAGTCACCATAGCTCATATACATCTGCAACAACAATAGTTAGCAGAAAATGCAATGCCGGTTTTAAAGAATTTCATAGTAAAACTGCTTGGTCCAATTTCGGTGGAAACACCATACCACGGAGGCTATTCCACAGTTTGACTATTCAAATAAAGAAAGGCTCCAGAAACGTGTGCTTTGTATAGCACAAGTAATTGTTCTTAAGTGAAGATAAAGAAATGTTATCAGTTCAAAACTTTTAAAACTTTATAATATGACCTTAGTAAATTCTATTATTAACAGTTTTTAGATTTAGTTAGTTAAGTTATAATTACTTGATAAAATGTCAATAATGTACATTAATCAATGTAACAAGTTTTTTTTTTTAAATCTGTCTATAAGTACAATAAGATTATACAAACATACAGGTGGGCTTGCCTATCTTCCTCCACATTAAATACTCTTTACTTTCAAACACGCCGGATACGGAGACTCTTGACACCACCTATGGGTAATAACCGAGCGATTTAGTACAAAGTTATTTATTTTTACAATAACACTTTCTTTCTCAGATTTCGATGTTGGGAAACGATCACAGAACATCACATCTTCCTTAAATTTTATTAAATTTCAATAAAATTCTTAATAAATAATTTAGCTTCATTAAATATTACGTCACATAATGAAGGATTGAGTTCGAGAATGGTTTAACTAACAAATGCGTGATTTGACGCAAATAACATTTTAAACATTTGGAGCATTATTTTCAATTCTACTATAAAAAACCACCCCAAATATGGCGCTTGTTAAAATTTAAAAGAGTTTTTGGCGATAGAGTCCATTTTTATATTAGAACTAATATAAGTATAATATTTTATGTAGGTTTAATTAATATTCAATATTTTTGGCACTAGCGTTCTCGACATCTGTGTCAGTTAAACCGTTTTAAGACTGAATATCTCGAGATATAATGCGATTCTTGGCATTTTGAAAACAGCATTAGATAGATTATTTCGTTCTGAATCCAACGATACCAATAACTAATTTTTGAAAAAAAATCAGTAAAACCGTTCTCGAACTCTTCAATTATTAAAAAACGTATGTCAAGTCAGTATGGTTGTTGCCCCCGACGTCGCCTATGTATGAAAGTTAAGAACTAAGCTAAAATTTTAAAATCCGTTAATTTATTGACATTTAAATTTGTTGCGAGATTAGAACAAACCTAACCCTTTCGTGTTGACACTAACGTTTGTATTTGGCCCGCATTCAAATGTCGAACTAAAAATATAGAACTTTCTCGACAGACAAAATGTTACGTAGATAATGAAAGATAGAATGCCATGCCACGTTAGTGAATGAATGAAATTAGTAGAATAACATGTTTAGATAAGTATTTAAGAGACGAATTTGTTTCGGAAACGAAACGAACGTTCGTTTTGCCTTCGATCGCCTTGTATGACACGTTACTAAAACAAATAGTGTCGTCCATTGTGTTTACCATGTTTTAAATTTTTTTAACTTACGTAGTTGTAATTTATTAAGTATTTCGCTTAGCTATAGGTTTGTCACCTCTCTCATTAATGGGATTTAGCTTCTACGGCTAGTCATGGGTATCCTGGCTATTCACTTCTTCGGGGATATATGGGCTTGAAAATATATTTTTTTATAAGCATTTCGTTTTAATCATTCTTTTATTACAATATGAAATAGAATAGAGATTACAAAAAGCAGAAGAAGTGTTACATACTTATTTGTAACATATGGACAACGGAGTTCTCAGTGACTATTCTTCGCAACCGCGGCCGGGTAACCGAGCTTAATTTAGTTTTTTTTGCATTTGAACTTTCCGTTTTTCTATTTTATGTTTTCCATTTCGTTTATTAGTATCTTATGTTTATATTTTTTACGGTTTAGTTATTTTATACTTTTCAATTATTGAATTATGTAATAGGAATGTTTGGTAACTTTGACCCGATCGTTGGTCGAGTGGCTAACGTACACGCTTTACTACATCCAAGATTTGTCCAAGGATATTTATTTATTATTATTATTATTTTACAAGATTAATGTCATAAGTATTAATCACCGAACAAAAACTTTTGATATCGTATTACAACTATATCGTCAATTTTATTACAATAATATTTATAATTTCGGCCTTTAATGGGCATCGTAAACTAATGCCAGATGCTTGAAAAACCTTTGCCTTTGACACTTTTTACCTCACTTCCATAGACACAAACTTTAATTTTTCGATTAAATTTCGGTCATTGTTCAACTTTTGCACGAAACCGCTTGTGGCTCACAATTAACCCCGCTGGTGACTTTTTCCGGATTCCAATTGCAATTCCAATTCCGTTGCTTAGGTATGATGAACTATCAGATATACAAATATCTAAGCATTAGTTGTTCCACAACGTGTACCAATATTTATAGGATATAAAGCCAATTGTTAAACCAGCCTATCTAGTATGTTAAAGGTACATAACCAGTGATTGCAATCACAGCGTATATTGTGGATATATCACTTGCGTTCACAGATAATGTGATGTGATATTCGCGTCGATTTATTGTGACCGGATAATTACGCGGATATTTCGTTTTTACTGCGCGAAACGTATTGATTTTGGACTGTCAAATATTAGACCGTATGTTTGCGCATCTTTTTTTTATGACATTGGAAGGCAAACAAGCAGACGGATTTCCTGATGGTAAGAAATTTCCGCCGTCTAGAGACACCAAAGGTGGTAATGGTGCGTTGCCAACCAGAGACAGGGATGTTAGGCCTCGAGCAAAAGCAAGTTTACCGGCTACCTTACCCTCCGAACCAGAATACGTCGTGACGTTATGACGGCAGGAATAGGTAAGGCGGTGGTACCAATCCGGGCGAGTCGCTGCGAAACTCTACCACCTAGTCAGATGTCACGGTGTTAGTGACGGGAAGCCTATGCTCGCCTTTTACGAGCTGCTTGGCAAAGGAAGGCAGATGGTCTATTCTACAAAGGAGCCCGGACCAACACGGGGAAATCTTGTTATAATAATGGATTTATTAAAATTATTTTTTGTGATTTTGAAAAAATATTATGTATCTAATTAAAACAATATCATACACTATGAAAAAAGTACCGGGAAAATATTAATATTACACAAATTGTTTGTTATTTTTCAAAGTTTATTTTATGGCCTTCAAAGTCTGCTTCTTCAGAAACGATACACTTATGCCAACGAATAATCGAGTCATCAAACACATCAAAACATTTTTTTAAACGCTGTTTCTGGAATAAAGTTTAGTTCTCGCCGCGAATTCTCTTTAACGTATTTTTAACCATTCAAAACGAATGCCATAAAGTAGTAATTTGAAAAAAAAAATTTGAAACCATAAACAAATACTCCATTCCCGATCCCTTGTTACGTCACACTTCACACATCAACACGTCATGATTAATGGCCTAATAGCGTAAAAACTGCAAATAAACAAATTTCATTTAATTTAGTTTTAAAACTTTGAAATATTAGTCTGTCAGTTTATGTTATGCAAATATGATATTTAGTGTTAAGCGACAGAATTTTCCAATTTAAGCTAAGTTTTAAAGCAGTAAAGTAAAAAAGTAAGTGAATGTATAAACATCCGTACTCTCGAAAAAATAAGCAGATATAAAACCAGAACATTCAAGAGTCACCAAAAAAGGAATGGAAATATCCTCATTTGAGGAAATTTAATTAAATCTCTTAAATTCAAATTTATTCACCTAGGCTGTAGTGTTACAAATAAAATGTGTGAAAGTTCCTATTTTGAAGAAAAATCCATTTATTCACAAATTCAATGATCATGAAACATTTGAAACTATATAAGACTTAACGCATAGTGTAGAAAGGGCCTTCTAGGTCCGAGCATGGCCAGTGATTGCAATCACAACGTGTATGGCGGACGGATTACAAGCGGTCACCGGATAATTTGACGTGATATCCGCACCGGTCCGGTGTGACCGGATAATTATGCGGATACCTCACTTCTATTTAACTCCATTATCACAGAATAGATTTTGGAACTCTTAATTACGTTCACGAACTCTATCTATTTGAGTATCGGTTTCCTAATTTCGGTAACAAAGGTTTCAAACTAATTTCTGTAGGTTTGTGGATAAATTATGAAAACGAAGGACGCAAAAGTACATCGTTGGTTGTTAATATCATTGATTGTTTTCGTATTATCTGCGATGGTAACTGGACTGACAACCGAAGATCTGTGCTTACTTAGGAGTTAAGTAAGTTTGCCAGCGCTCTTGTCGCCTGAAAAAAGAACGTGTTCAAACAAAGTTGTACCGATAAGCGGTAAAGTGGTAAGAAAACTACCTGCCTGGCTGGTAAGGAGTCTCAAAAAACGGAAAAACCGATACCAGAAAAAAACTTTTTGAAAGTGTATAGTTAGGATAATTATATATTAAAATTCGCCAAAATATTTTTTATGAAAAAACCTTTCATCTAGCAAAAGGTTATCATATTTTATATATTCAAAAGAGAAAATTACGCTTTAAAATTTTTATCTTAACTGTCACTTGTGGAATATGTAATTTAAGTTTGCGCATTAACTTTGCCCTGAGGAAAATTCACGACTGAGCTCATACCGTAATATACTTTTGTTTGACGAAGTCACGTACCGCACCTTTGAGTTTTTTATTAAGATAAGTGTATTTTTGAGAAATCCATTATTAAGTTAATTATGCTTTAGCCTGAGGCTCATATACTTATTTTAATATAATAATTAAAAAAAAAGCGGAAAGGCTACTACTAACTCTTAATACTAATTACTACTAAGTGATTGACATTTTATGGGATTTGAAGTCAAACAAATAAACCTACTTTGTTGCAATAAGAGATATGCTGCTGTCAAAGGTAGTGTATTGCTAAATTGAATATAGAATTTTAAGATGTAAGTTTTTTATTAGACTGTAACATTAGCGCTACGATCAAAAGAAAAAAAATATGTATTCAGGGAAGTAATTAAAAATGGTACTTAGGTAAACACATCGAAACATGAAGTATTATTAAAAAAAAAGTATCTTTACGGACACATCTCGAACATATACGTAAGTATAGGCCCAAGGCACCCATGAGTAGTCGAAGACACTATGTTCCACACTGTGATAGGTGGTAAGCCTATCACAAAACCCCAATCCCGGGCAACGTTATTTTTGTCAGAATATTGAAAACACACATTTTCTTTTTTTGTTACTCGAACCGGAGATCGAACCCAGTACTTCAAGAAGTTAAGTTCCTCCTCATCACGTGTGAGGCCGCGATTCCGATCCGGTGGTAGTTTAAAAAATGTCGACGCGCACAAATACCACTTGTATGGTTCATGTGAATAAATATTATTCTGATTCTGATTCCGATTCATAAATCGTAGAGGCTTTATTATTTAATTATATCAATAATTTGTCACTAATATCTAAGTGCCTGCCACACAACTCTTGCGTCAAAAAGAAAAATTACAGTTGAAATATCATTTTAGGAATTGGTGGAAATACCTTTCACATCTTTGGTTCTTGTAAGTCCACATGCTTGTTATCCTTTCGGTACCTGTCAAGAAAATAAATTTATTTTCAAGAAAATAGAGAATTTTAAAATAATAATTTTTCGATTAATTTAGTATATGTGACAGTGTGAAGCTAAGGAAGTGTAAGAAATATTCAAACACAAAAGCGAAGTGTGTGTTTATATATTAAAACTAGCTGCGCCCCGCGGTTTCACCCGCGTAAGTCCCAATCCCGCGGGAACTCCGGAATAAAAAGTAGTTTATATGTTATTCTGGGTCTTCAGCTACCTACATACCAAATTTCATCGTAATCGGCTTTGTAGTTTTTGCGTGAAAGAGTAACAAACATCCATACATCCATACATACAAACTTTCGCATTTATAATATTAATAGGATAAAACCGCTTTTACAAAATGCATATGAATGTATATGCGGTACATATTAAACCAAAATATTTCTTTTGCAATTTTTGCCTATTTGTTCTGACTTATCTCTGATACGGTAATATACTAAGGAACAACTTAGCCTACTTTAGAAAAAAATAAATTAATATTATTATCGTCATTGCCATCACATGAATCATCATCATTTATTCATATTATTTATTATATTGTACATTTATACACTTGATAAAATCAATTTATTAATTTCATTAAATAAATTAAGAATTTCAAAAACTGAAGTCTTAAAACTACACCATCAGTTATTTTATGGTATATTTACCATTGTTATTATAAAAGATTGACAAAGCAGATATACAATGCGAATGTGGTTGGATGTAGGTAGGATGGATATTATCCGAGGGTGGTGTCAAGAGTCTCCGAAACCGGCGTGTTTGTATGAAAAGGGTAATGAATGTGAAGGAAGCAAGACAGGTTTGTCAGGATCGTGAGGTCTAGGGGCACTCGATACTCTCTGCCTACCCCGCAAGAGACTTGGCGTGAAGATATGTATGTATGTATGTTATTATAAAAAAACTAGGATTTACCATTTGGTCAATATTCAGCCATAGTAAATTTTAATATCTTTTTGATAAAAGCGTCATCTTCATTTACCAAGGTCAACTACTTTCTTTTCAAACTTTATGAGTATATTTTGTGCGCCATCTGTGATCTTTTCTCGTTATCGTCAATGTATATAATAAATAATATTGTATGTTTTGATTTAATGTATTTTATAAGCATTATTACTGAAAAATATTAGCTCTCTGCACATCTCGTTCAAATAAATTATAATAAGTGTGCCAAATTTCGTACTCCTCTATCCGCGCAATTTTCGTAAAAAGCGTCCAAAGTTATTGCATCACGTATTAATACTACGATATTATTAAGTTGCTTTTTTGTTAAATTATACGCAAACAAAGTCGTGGGCATAGCTAGCGAATTCTAAGATTTGTTACGTAATTTCACATTTGAATCAAATAGAAAGTTCATCGTCATCATAAATTAGTACGATTGTGATAGAAACTTCGATTTTAAAATAGAGCTACGTTATTTAAATACTAGCTGCGCCCCGCGGTTTCACCCGCGTAAGTCCCAATCCCGCGGGAACTCCGGGATAAAAAGTAGCCTATATGTTATTCTAGGTCTTCAGCTACCTACACACCAAATTTCATCGTAATCGGCTTTGTAGTTTTTGCGTGAAAGAGTAACAAGCATCCATACATCCATACATACAAACTTTCGCATTTATAATATTAATAGGATACATGTATATACGTACGTATAAAAAATCAGTACTCTTAGTAAACTTCAGTTACACCACGCCACAAAATGCATAAAGTTTGTAGCTTATCTCGTTCATGTTGCATGCAAAACTTGCTTCCTAATTTCTATTTTATATAACGAGGGATATACGTTGTATGGTAATATAAGACTTGTTGGAAATTTTGCAGCAGCTCCTGTGTAATATCGAGTTATATCATGTTCATAAACTTATCGTTTATTTATATTAATTTGTTCATTTATGTTTATTTATATGTATTTCAAGAAAAAATTGTAATATCTTTGTTGTTATACGGTGAGTACCGCCTTACCACAAAAGAATTAAAAGCCTGCTTAACTAATCAAGTCTAAAATTGACATCCAAACATTGACAAGATAAACGTAAACGACATTAGAGGGTGTAATTGTTTGAGAATATTTTAGACAGTGTTTAGTAAAAAATGTGTCCAAAACGTATTTAAATTTTTGAAGTTAGACGGGTCGAGATTAGGTTCTAACGAGTCGATTACGTTGTTCCATATCCCGACCTCTGCTTTTGCCTCACAGCCAATGCGACTTTGAATTTAAGTAATTGATGCAAATATAATTCAAAGAAAAAGAACTTTCAGGAGTCGGAAGCGTTCCAACTATTGTCGTTTTTTTTTGTCACTTCGAATCGAATCACTTCGTACCGAAACAGCTCTTTTTCCAATACTGTAAACTGTGATTTAACAACTAAGCTTTTTGCCCACATGCTATGAATGTTTATTATAAAATATCATTAAATGGCCACGTAAGTAGTGTTAGAAACATGAATTCTCATAATGGCAACACCACTGTCATTATGAGTTGATACCTATAAATATAAGTGATCCATATCGGAGGGCGGAGGCGGCCATTACGTGTTGGATCGTGAACAAAGAACACTAGTAGTCTACCGACATCGGGAAGCAAGAAGGGTCTTACAGCTTGGGCCCTTAGGACTAAGATTTGTGTAATGTGTAAGACAGTGTCTAATTAAGTGTGCTAAGGTAAGCCTAAAATGTTCAGTTGTGATAATGTGAGTTGAATATATGTTATAGATCATAAATATGTTTCATTTTCTGAGTCTTTAACAGTAGGTATGCTTAAGGAATAAAAAAATAAGTACTTTAAATCAACGACCTTCAAGTGCTAATAATCTATCGTCTAATTTTTTTACTATTCCTGCCGCCCTAACGTTATTGCTCTCATTTTTAAAAATATTGCAAATTATTTGAGCTACAATATCATAGATTACCTCTATATTAATACGTGGTGCCAAAACTTGAGACCTCTTTTTACGAAAGGAGCATAAAATTTGGCACACTTATAGTTTATCTTTAAAGAACGCAAATATTTTTCAATAATAATGCGTATAAAGTACATTAAATCAATAAATAAAACATTGCCCACACTACTATGCATTTGACACACACAAATAAATATATTGATGATAACGATAAAAGATCACAGATGGTGTACTAAAAAGTTTAGAAACAAAGCAGTTGGTGTTAAGAAATGAAGATGGCGTTCTTATCAACAAGATATTAAAATGTATTATGGTCGAATTTCGCCCAACGGGCGACCACTAGCAGTTATAGTATTGTTTGAAAAAACTGTTGACTACTTACACAAATTTATCAATGTTCGAATGACTATAAAAAACACCTAAAATGTGAAAATAACGCCATCAATGTACTCATGTGTCTGTCCCCATCGAGAATCGCATTTGAGTTTAGCAAAACGTGTGCCCGAGTACGTTAATTTATGCTTATATAATTTAGATTTATTTTTTATAATTTATTATTTCATTACTACTTAAATTACATAGTTATTTAATTCCATATAAATAAAAGCTTGATTACTATCCCTAAATTTAATTTCATATCAATAACACACTTGATGAAGCGCCGCCCCCGCTTTCCAAAACTAATTAGTTATGGTTAAATACTCAATTTGCTTACGAAATTCAATTTTAGAGATGTAATTTTAAGATACATTTAGTCATCACGAAAATTATCACATCGGCCTGTAATTGCTTTCCCCGTGTTATCCCGGGTCCTGAAATGCTAAGAACACACGAAGCGAATATAACCTATTCAAAACTATTTATTGTGTGAGTATAGTTTCTAGGTGTGGTTAAAATGAGTAGGAGAATATAATGAAGTCAAAGAAAATAAATTCACATGAAAAATAAGAAAATAGTGTAAAATAAACTAGGAATGATCGACAACCCCCCCGTGTTGGTCCGGGCTCCTTTGTAGAATAGACCATCTGCCTTCATTGCCAGGCAGCTCGTAAAAGGCGAGCAAAGGCTCACCGTCACTAACACCGTGAATTCTGACTAGGTAGTAGAGTTTAGCAGCGACTAGCCCGGATTGGTACCACCGCCTTACCTATTCCTGCCGCCATAACGTCATGACGTGTTCCGGTTCGGAGGGTAAGGTAGCCGGTAAACTTACTTTTGCTCGAGGCCTAACATCCCGGCCCCAGGTTGCCGACGCACCATTACCACCTTTGGTGTCTCTAGGCGGCGTGAATTTCTTACCATCAGGAAATCAGTCTGCTTGTTTGCCTTCTAATATCAAAAAAAAATAATAATAATTTAAAACTAATAATTAACCAAATAATTTTAATACGAAATTTTTACTAAAACATTCAGTACGTCCGCTAATTCTGAACTTTTGAGTAGTCAGTGATTTCTCTTTCTTTTTGTCTAAAACTCTTTTTATCACTCTTTCTTTTAAACAGTAATCTCAGTAGCTCTTCCATTACCTACAGATTTTAATAAATTAAAGTTTTCTGTTATATTGTCGGTACAAATTAATTAAAATGTAATTATTTATTTCAATACATGAAAGTTCTATATTTTTGTCTGATTATTAGAAAACGACAACATTAATCCTTTCTTTGAACATTACGTTTTTTTAGTTAATATTATTGAACTGACTCGTTTCGAAGTTTTTCTATAGAATGAATAAGATGCATATTGTGCTTCACTGGAAATTTAAGATCAGACTCTGTTAGTCAATTTTCTGTCAAATAAAATAATGTATGTCTATTTCAAACATAACTAGGTCTTTTCCTATAAAACCGTGCATATTTTGATGTAAGTTTTTGTAGTTTAGAACGTTTTTCCGCTGTGTCCACGTCTAGTTTAAATCAGAAGAACGACCACAGATGTAAGAAGTAGCACTGTGAGAAAGAAACACCTGAATATCGAATTTTGATCACTTGAATACATTGAAGCTCCTTTGCGTTAAGTAGATCATCAGGTGTAAAAAAGGGACTTTAAAGTATATTTCTTTCCAATAATATTTCATTATAATACAAATATATCGCTGGACCATTTCTACCAATTTCAGTGACAATTAAACGTAAGCATTAATTAAATTGGCCCCTCTTTCGATGCCCGCACCGTTACTTTGGCCTTATTTCCCTTTTGCTTACTCAGCGAATCCCACGGATGTATAGAAATTGTACTTTAGGATCTGGATGTGGCAACAAACTTACAACGTTTATTGACGAACCAGCAAAAAAGAGAAGTCTAGTGGCAAGTTTCCATACACCCTACCATTTTTAATGCGATAAGATAACGAATAAGCACACGGCTCTTCTGTCGGTAAAAGGTAACCGTTGCTTACATACACCATTGATATTGTATTATGCAAGCCTACCCCTCTTCTGTATCGGAACATGACAATGTCAATATAGCGGCAGAAATAGATAAGGCGGGGGATCCCTACCCTACCCAAGTTGCTGCACATCATTCTGAGACCAGTGGTCTTGAAATCCACTTAACTTCTACTTGCCTCTTACGAGTTGCCTGACAGTAAGGCAAATGGTGTATTCTACACCGGAGACCCGGAACAACAAGTACTACAGCTATTCAACATGAGTTCAGCTTAGACTTCTAAATCGATATCATGTTCAACAGCTGTTATGAAGAGGTAAAGAGGTGGTCGTAAATTAACATTAATGTCGTTTTATAAAGTAACTGTAAGTGTGATAGAAATTAAATGGTAAATTACATTGGTACATAAATGGTAGTGATATTCATTTGCAAAAATTAAATGGCATGAGTTTGTTCTGTGTTGTTTTATTTTTCTAGAATTATGTTTGTATTTTTTGTTTTGAATATTTTAATTTCTTAATTTAACTGTATATTTTTTACGCAATTGCTTGGATTGACCAACGAATAAATTTTTGACTATATTTTTGAAAAAGGAGGTCACGATGGCAATTCTTTGTGATGGCATATAAATTTGATTTAAAATATGAACATACACTTACATATACATATATAATTAAGATACATAAATGGAATCGTCTATATACCATATACCTATACATAATGTGCCTATGAAATTAAAATCTTTTTTTACGTCTGTAGTGCGCTTAAATTATTGTGTTTTGCTTCCATTAAGTTCTTATCTTTGTGTTTATGTGAAGATTTTATTGGAGGGTAATTTACGACACGACGGACATACGGACCCTTTAGCGCCAACCCTCCTGCTATTTGGACTACGGGACTAGTAACGAAGAAACAATGCTAATAAAATAACGGTTATGAATTGAAAGTAATAGAAAACTTATCCCTATATCTTAAAACATTAACCTATATTGAAAATGCGAACCAATGAGAAACTAGACCTTGCCTACACCTATACATGCTTATGAACACACATATCTTTACGCAAATTAACTAATTTACTCACTATGTTCACAAAATTTTAATAATTCTAAAAAAAAGCTGTGAACATCTTCGCCAAAACCCGAGATTTTATTTACTGCACAGTTTTCGGCGTATAGGACATGGGCCAATTCGGTCCTGAGTTTAACAAGCATGCAATCTGTTAAGCAATTATTATGATTGATTTTTGTTTTTATAAAATAATACTTAAATCTGTATATATAGTTTTCCGTTTGTCGTGGGTAGATTTTGATGGCCTGTGGTGGCCATTTTATTTTGGTGACATGTGTCAAATCTTTTGTTTATTATTCAGTTACTTAAAACTTCTTTGTAAGCATATTAAATGTTCTATCGTCATTTCATGTTTTCGTATTTTACTGTACAAGTTTAAAATAAGAGTTTGATTGCCATTGGTCAATTTTTGTTTTAATGTGACTATACGAATTTATTATTGGCGGACAAAGTAACTGTCCATAAAGGGATTGGCGGAGTGTTTGAGATATAAACAACTTAAATATAAAAACACAACCTCATCAGATTTATTTGTTTTTTTAATAAAAATAATATTGGACAGTTTGTATGAAAAAAATTAAGGATTGTTTTTCCGATTTTCCCAATTTTTCCCTTCATAATAAATATAAATAAAATAAATAAATATCTCTGGACAAGTCACACAAATTGAATCTAACCCCAAAGTAAGCAAATTAAATTCTTGTGTAATGGGTGTTAGTCAACGATACTATTACATAGAAATACTTAAATAAATACCAGAATACATTTAATAAACACCCAGACCCGGAAATGCAGACATCTAAATGTTCATCACACAAATGCCTGCCCCCGAATCGAACCCGAGCCTCGCGATTCGTCGATGCAGTTAGGCGAGTACGCTAGCCACTCGACCAACGAGGCGGTCTTCATAAGAAGCTTCTCCACAAAAAAAAAATTGGCAAAATTTGTTCATCCGTCCAGACGTGATGCAATTACCACGCGAAATGGGAATTTATTTTTACATACTCTTAATACTAGTTGGCTGTTCCGGCTTCACTCGGATTGTACTTTTTTATCATAAATTAAGATGTAAGCTATCCTATCTTTCAAGTTGAATGAAACTGCACACGTGAAATTTGATAGAAATTAGTTTAAGTAATTAAGGAGTCCCTCGCCGACAAACAACGTGACACGTAATTTATATATTAAGATATAGCTTATACTCTAACAAAGATAATTTAAAAATGAACATTGGAGTACTTGGTACTTGTTTATTAGTAAGGCAGAGCAACACTCTTAAGCTGTTTGAGCTGTTACAAACGAATTGACGCTTTATGAAGCTGCTAGTGTATTTAATTTTTTTGTATTTAATAAACCTATTGTTTATTTAGTGCAAAAACTGTTTAAGGTCATGCACAGACATACAGTTTTCTGATGAGGTTGTCAATGGATGAATGAATGGATGGAATTCAGATTTGGAATTTCATGAGATAGCGCACACGTACGGTTTATTGTATTTAGAGTTTCTTACGTACCGAAAGAAGATTGATTCAAATGAAAACATAATTGATTTCTGTTGCACTTTTTTTTACGATAAGTAAACTGTTGTTAATATCTTAGTGTAAGGGATTCACTTTGAGAAAAAATCTAAGAAATAACCTTGAGTTCCCAATACATTTGTGAATCTAATGTTTAATAAAAAATGTGTGTGTTTATAAGAAATGTGTTCACGATGTAATCGAGACCATTGGCTGAGGTAAACACAATATTTGTCTTACAAAATAGGGCTATACGGGCTATTTATAACTTAGGCCCTAGAGTATCCCTCAGGGAAAAGTTTAAAGAAATAAATATACTAACGGTGACTTCTCAATATATTTTTGAAAACATGTTATATGTCCATAAAAATATAAATTTGTTTGAGAAAAATGTGATGTACAAGCTGTAAACACAAGGAATAAAAACAATCTTGTTGTGCATAAGTCTTGTCTTCACAGAATCAATAATTATTTCATGGGCCAACGTACAATAAACTTCCCGAGTTTATTAAAGACTTATCATTTAATAGATTTAAAAAATATATTAAAATTAAGTTGTATGGTAAGGGTTATTTTTAGATTTCAGAATATTTAGAAAACAGAAACGCTTGGGATTAATTGCTCC
>NJDD01002851.1:90505-101275 GCA_002245505.1 Calephelis nemesis
AAACTTACTTTTGCTCGAGGTCTAACATCCTGACCTCAGCTTGGCAATGCACCATTACCATCTTTGGTGTCTCTAGGCGGCGTGAGTTTCTTACCATCAGGAAATCCGTCTGCTTGTTTGCCTTCTTATAACATAAAAAAAAGACTTTTAACCTTAAATTAATCATTCGTTTACTACAAAATTACTTCAAAGATTAATTATTTTAATCAAGTCATGTTTTCTCAGTCAAAAATAAATTTATACATTTTTACACTGTTCAATATTCCTGAAATATATAGTTTTAAAGAAGTATCCTAGAATTTATATAGAGCAGTCACTAGCAAAATTTTAAAATTTCACCAAAACCCTTTTAGTTTGGTACAAGTTTTAGTCTGCCTTTGCGGCGAAATATGAACATAATGACATTTTACGCAGACTCCAAAATTTCACCACGAGATTTCCCAAGCGACAACATTTTAATCAACATACAGTTGCCAAAAAATACACTTAAGATATGAATTTACATTGAGTCTTGCGCTTGCAATTTGCTAAGTAAACCGCCATTGGCACTGTAGATCATTTTTAATGTAGGTGTAATAAATGTATGGAAAGAAGACTCAAATCCGAGCGGTAAGTTAGCTCAAAGGAAAAATATAGAATTAAGTGTCTCTAGTGCTAATTTTGCCAATGAAGTCTTTTTCGTATACGTGTCGTCATTGTTTTCTATTTCAATTTAACTATAGTATGATTATAGTATTTTAATATCTTTACTGGTGGCAGCGTGCCGTTTACTGACTTGCCCGGGAAGAGATCCACCGCCTACCTATTCCTGCTGCCACGGTCACAGTGTTATGTGCCGGTCCGGAGAGCTGCCTGCTTTTTCTTTATCGTTTGCTATAAAAATGACGCAAACAGAGGCATAAGTTTGTTTAAATAAAAAATCACAGTTCTTAGAACAACAAAAAAATCATAAAAAATGTGAGTGGGGGTACAAATGACTAAAATGTTGCCAAAATAATTTTATTGTTAAATAACCTAACACCAAAGTAGAAAAAAAATTGCTTGTAACGTGGCGTGGAATAAAATATTCTTGTCTAAACGCTCTAACTTCATAAACTTTTCACACGCATCAGTATTTTGTAGAGACTGTTATACATTCATACAAACAACCTAGTTAGTAAAAAAATATATACTCTGAAATTTCCAAATTTCAAATTTTTTGTTGTTTTTGTATTGAATACTGTTTATGAAAGAAAATTCCAAAGATGAAATATTGTGTAGGAAAGTTCTAAGTTATTTTTGTAAAAATATGTTAAACTTAAATACAATAATTCAACTTTCAGGATTTCAGGAAGTACGTTAAGAGTTTTAATGGTCACCAGTGAGTCAGTGACGAAATCGGGGATTTTCAGATATCACCGATATCTAAAATATAAGAGCTATGTAATTTATTTTTTTATTTTTTTATATATTTACTACACTACAGGGATCGTATCCTATTTTTTTATCAGGTTTAAAGTTTAAACCTAAGTTAAACCCAAGCATTCCAGTGCCCCATATTATATATAAGTACTAGCTGCCCGTTCCGGCTTCGCTCGGATGGTAACTTTTTTACCATAAATTGAGATATAAGCTATCCTATCTCTCAAGTTGGATCGAACTGCACATGGTGTGCGAATTTTATTATAATCCGTTAAGTGGTTTAGGAGTCCACTGAGGACAAACATTGTGACACGAGATTTATATATATATATATATAATAAGTATAAAACCGAAATAATTGTAATAAGCACATCTCTTCGACATACAGGGATTAACAATTATTACACTAATGCCTGCCCCTGCCGAGAAACACGTATTGTTATTAATTCATTTTTGCTAATTTTAAGCAAACTGGCTTTGGGAAATATTTTTTCCAACCGACTATAAAAGTGTACGCATGTGCTTATCGATTAGGTACTAAGGTGTTAGCTCAGTAAGTAGGTTCTTATGCCAAACATTTTTGTAAAACGCTGTTACGAGTATTATAAAATTGTAATATTTTATTCTCTTTCGTTAAGTATTTAATTCAACAATTCGAGCCGTATTTGGCGGCAAGGGTTTGGAATGACCCTACTTTTAAATCAGCCAGTTCTTTAAAACCACGTTTTAATATTTGAATTTACTTCCTGTAATTAAAATATTATTAACTAGGTAAATTTCTTTTAATCAAACTAACTAATGAGATATTTTTAAATACATAAATACTTTGATATAATAACTAAAATTTATTTATAAATAAGAGTAACATTGAACTAGACTGCTGCAATAATTATTACTTGTAATCAAACTTTTTTTTCACACACGTACACGTTCACGTACACGTTCGTTAAAAAGTGCACTTGATTTATGTAGGCCACAAAAAATAAAATAATAGTGTCTTTATATAATGATACTACAAAAAAATAGCAAAACTGTAATACCTTATAACATATATATTTTTTTAATTTTATCATGCCAAATGTCATATTCCTTTCATGGACAATGCTTACAGTGAATAATTTCTTGGACATCTACAAGTTGAGTACTGAGGATGGAATCCCCGATTGTTTTAAAAATATGTGCTCTTGAGTTGGCACCGATTATAACGCGCCTTTTTCGGGTCTGATATTTCTGGAGCATCGTTCCTAGATCTTGGAAAACCACTTTATTCACGCACATACACTTTCATACACACACAATACAATATCACACGGAGAATTATTACTTTAGTCTAGAATACGTTTAGTCTTTACCACGAATAACATTTTTATGAAGTTTCGACAAACTGATTAAATTAACTTTTACATTAAACCCCTGTAATTAAAATGAATAAAAAATTAAGAAATTATTCCATCTATTCACGCGTGATTCTGTGATCAAGGGAAAAGAGATCGTTGGTTCGTTTTTTAGTTCGTGTGTGGTATCTATGTAAAAATGACGTTCCGAATTCTGTCTCTAAAATGATGATTTTTCAACGGTTTTCACTACTTGAAGTCCAATATAAGAACAGACTCGTCGCCTATTATATTATTTTTTAGTACGTTATGATATAATATAATATCGTGACTTCGTGAGTTTGACTTGATTTCTAAATAAACCATCTACCCGTCGCATCTACACGTTACTTTTTTGACTGCTATATTAAGAAAAATCCATGTTACATTATCCATTAAAACTCCTTATGCTATTTTTAGTCAGTTAATTTTCCATGAAAGAAATAAAATACAAAATATATTTTACTTATTAAATAATACCTCCCAATAGTCTCAATACACATTTATAAAACAGAGGCGTTGTTTGATGAAATGTTTCCAAAGCAATTTATCCGTAATCACCTGGGGGCACTCTCGGTCATCAATCTAAAGCCCTCGAGGCTGGTTCCTTGAAACAGTCTTGTTCCACCATATCCCACCTTTATTGCGCAGCCGAACTGAATTCGTTGGCGCAGTAAATAAGTTCTTAAGCTGAACATCTTTGTAAAGGCAATAAATACATGAGATCATTTTTGCCCATTTCCTATAATTGAGGGATTCATTCATAATATTTCCTTGTTCATGTACTTAAGTTGTTGTTCTGAAGTGAATAATTTTGTTACTGTAAGGTCACTTTTCTCCCTTTTTAATCAAATAGTAAGTAATTTATTAGTGTAGGTACTTGAACTATTACAGATATTCTGTTTTACTAATAAATAAGTCTATGTAAATGTATATTAAAATGTAATTAAAAACCTTCGCAGCTAAAATGAACCTGAAAATTTTTATAGAAAATAGCATAAATTTTCGTATCTCATCATATCTTCATACCAGCACAGATTTAAGTAATCGGAAATGTATAATCGCATCTAAATCAATTTCTCAAAGTTTCAAGATTTTAATTCTTTCCGCGACCTCCTCCGAACTGCGTGTTTTTATTATTGTAATAAGTAAAAATAAAATGCATAATCATAAATTAAACATTAACAAAGCATATTGCTAGTCTAAGATGTGCTCGTAGAGAGTTACAACATCCTCTTCTATTGAACAAAATACAACTTTATGTGTGTGAAAACTTACATGAACTCAAAAAATATCTTGTTCTATCAAAAGTAGAAATTTTTTTACTTCGTCTATAAAACTTATATACAGTCGGCTCTAGAGATGAAATTTAAACGTTCGAGTTAGTATTAAAAATATCGTTGCCATTGTTTTCACTATTTCAACAAACTTTGTCTACTCCTTAACAAAAACGTGTACCTGTTTGTTTTACACAATAGTCACAGTGACAGCGATAAGCATAGACGTTGTAGTAGCAATCCTATTATGTATAATATTATAAATGCAAAAGTTTGTATGTATGGATGTATGGATGTTTGTTACTCTTTCACGCAAAAACTACAAAGCCGATTACGATGAAATTTGGTATGTAGGTAGCTGAAGACCCAGAATAACATATAGGCTACTTTTTATCCCGGAGTTCCCGTGGGATTGGGGCTTACGCGGGTAAAACCGCGGGGCGCAGCTAGTAATAAATAAAGTGACCAAATGTGAATCAGCCTCCACCGAGAATAAATCCGTATCAGCAAAACATATTCATAGTAGACTTACTGTCCCAATACATTGCTCTATTCTTTTACTAACTAAAATTATAATTACCTTCAATATTTGTGTGCGTGACAAAGTCATGTTTGCAGTTTATTAAAATGATGTGCTATAAAAACTGCTATCTCAAAACTGCTCATTCTAATAAACCAATTTTCTTTGAAAGTTTTCTCATAAAGATCTTTGGTTTATATTATATTAGATTTCAATCTCATATTAAGTTAGAGGGAGAGTACACACATTTTATATTTTCATCTTTTAAATAATTGACTTTTTCCCACTCGACCACCACTCTCTGCCAGGCGGCTCCAAAAAGGCGAACACAGGGTTGAATATATGGTATGTAATAACCAACAATACAACTGGTAGAGTGCTGTGTATGTTACCCGTGTAGGGATTCACTGCCTTACCTATTCCTGCCGCCATAATAACTGTGTCATGTTCCGGTTCAGAGGGTAAGGTTTCTTGTTTGTACCAGAAGTACCTCAAGTTGTTGGAATATGTCGGAATGCCAAAATAATTTTCTAAAATCTTTTTAACTCTCATATTCCGTAAATAAATATTTTTTTATTTCTTGTCATTATTCTCTAGTATTTCACGTAAAAAGTGGGAATAGAAACCATATTGTACTTTTAAATGACATCCCGCATGTGTATATTTGGCGGTTTTTTACTGTGGTGGTACTTAGTTTTTATTTGTTTTATTAAAATTATAAGTCGGTTCACAGAATACATTAACCAATGAAGTTTTAACTGCCTAGTCCTAATAGTTTGGGAATACAGTGGCTGTGAAATACAGTTGGACAGAAGAATACCTATCGAATCTATAAGGTTTCCGGTTTTGCCGTTTAGCTACGGAACCCTTTTAAATCTAACGTTTTGCTATTCTTGCGGTTTTACAAATTCAACATTTGTACGAGAGCAGAATGCTCAGCCCGAAATATATTTTTTTTAGGTATATGACTGTTCTCTCTAACATCCAACCTTCCCGGGAGACCGAACCTCGATAACCTGGTTACCGGGTGGGAAAAATACAGAAACGCTATACAGTTACCTAAATTTGAACCACGCAAAGGTTTTTACAAAAACTTGATACATAATCTTCCCACTGGCTTTTAATAACTAGTTTAAAATCAACCGTTGAACTTTACGTTTCAAAGTTTATACTCTTACTTTAAAAAGTGTCTTTACGCACATGTCCCCGAAGAGATAGGCAGAGGTTTGACCAGGGCAACCAAGACTAACTGAAAACGCTATGTCCAACAATGTTATAGATGTCAAGCCAAGCTAACCAGGCTAACTTATACAACCCCTAGGCAACGTTGTTTTATTAGAAAAATGAAAAACACATCTTTTGTTTTTGTGGGACCAGGGGATCGAACCCGGGACTTCAAGACTTCAAGTCCAACGAAGGACTGCTAGACCACAAAGGTGACTCTTATTTTAATAACAATTCATTCATTAAAACAGGAAGCGTACCCAATTTTAATCCACTTTTAAAATATTTTTTGCAAAATGTCGTTCGACTCTTTATTAAAACGTTAAAAATTCAAAGTGCATGTTTGGAGCCATAAATCCTTAAACACAAACTGCGTTAAAAATATTTAAAAAATGATCGTGTCACCCGCACTGAATAAAGCACCGGCAATTTGATGCGGAGTGAGACGCAAAAAGTAAGCTATTCGCGTGTTTTACATTTTACTTTAATGCAGTGCGAATGACGGACATATCGCACGCTTATCACAAAAGTGGTGTAACTTTAAATTTGAATATTTGGGCTGATTTAGGATTGAGGTTAGCTGAGTTATTTGCATGCTATTTTCGTCGTTTCATATGATGTGAAAATGTCGAATATCTTTTCTTTTTTTTTATGTTATAGGAAGGCAAACAAGCAGACGGATTCCCTGATGGTAAGAAATTCACGCCGCCTAGAGACACCAAAGATGGTAATGGTGCGTTGCCAACCTGAGGTCAGGCTGGCAGGCCTCGAGCAAAAGTAAGTTTACCGGCTACCTTACCCTTCGAACCGGAACACGTCATGACGTTATGGCGGCAGGAATAGGTAAGGCGGTGGTACCAATCCGGGCGAGTCGCTGCGAAACTCTACCACCTAGCCAGATGTCACGGTGTTAGTGATGAAAAGCCTATGCTCGTCTTTTACTAGCTGCCTGGCAAGAAGATGGTCTATTCTGCAAAGGAGCCCGCACCAACACGAGGACAACATCATATTAGTTAAATTACTATTACGGTAATTGTATCTTCTATTGTAATAATGTTTAACTGTTCCACCTTCGAATCTGTTTATATGCGATTTGGCCACTAATCTAAAATGTAAGCCCCAAAAATCGCCACAGCTAGCTTGCATCTGAAGTTTCTTAGATTATTTTACCTATAAGTTGTATTCCTTCTTCTAACTTAAATATCATAACGATAGGTAATTCAACATTACGTTGATAGAATGTGAAGAAGAAGAAATAATCTCTTTTCATTTCTTGATAATAATAGATCGCGTTATATGTAATTGTCAGTAAATCTAGGGTATTGTGCACTAACTTGGAATTGTTGGAAAAATTACGAAAATAGCGTAAAAGAATATGACTTATCTAACCAACAATAGCTGATAAATTATTTTGAAATCAAACAGTAAAGTATAGTAGTAGTAGTAACAGTAGTACCAGGATTCAAGTTTACTCTCCAAACTATTTTCTCTGCAGGTCAAATTCCAGCAATTCAATTTAGAGTTTTTTTTTTGATAAATTTGACAATAAAATAATTTTGATCACTTCAGTCAATCTTTAGCTTTCAAGTTCGTTTAAATTGAAACTTTATTCATTAGATAATTGTTAATAACCGGGTATGTTAGACTAGAAAATCATAACCGTTTATGTCTTATTAATTTAATTTATTTTTTAAGTGATAAGTAGAATAAGAATAATGTTATCAGTCGCTTTTTTTAAATAAAAAAATACGTAATGAGCGAAAAGACAATAATAATAATAATAAACATAGTAATTTAATGCAAATAGGTACATAAAAGTTTGTTACATTACATCCCATAAAGTGTATAGTACATTGAAATGTATACATGTTTGCATTTGTATGTACAGGCATAAGCGTGATCAAGTTTGTATATGCGCGCGCGTGTGCTTGAATGTGTGTGTGTGTGTGTGTGTGTGTGCGCACGTTTGTGAGTGTGTGTGTGTGTATGTTTTGCGTCCATACTTATTTATGTTGCTGTAAGTATATACAGTATGTGAAAGAGTGTACATTCAGTTTATAAACTGAATAAATAATATTAATTATCGTAGTTATGCCATTTCAGTGCAGCATGACACATCATGTAAAAAATACTGTGGGAAAACGTTTGGCATTGCCCTGTCATCAGCAGCGTAGAGTAATCACCATTGTTTAAGCGTATCTACCTACAGCTGGATGGTCATGGCTTGTTATGCGACATTAGTTTGGGTTTTTTCTTTTCAATTCAGTTTTAAAGGTGAAGAGGGTTTTCTATTCTTCTGTTTGTATTATTTACGTTATTTTTGAACATCAACCGAAAAGCTACATTTCAATGGTTTTTTTTAAATTTTATCGTTAACTCAATTTATCTCGTAGAAATATAACATAATGCAACAAGTAGATTTCGTGCTTTATTATGCGTACCTATTTAATTATTTCTGTATAATATAACTTTATATCAGGGACACAAGGATAATTTAAGGTGAAACGATATGGTTAGCTAAGCACAACAACGTTAGATGGTTTTAATTTTCTACTTTGAAGCATAATAAATTTAACATTGAAAATGTTCATAATATTTTACATTAAAAGATTTATTTGTTATTATGAATTAATTAAATTCAGTTTTTGGTACATTGCAGTTTCTTAGATGATAAACAGAATTTGGGATAAAAGCATATAAAAAATGCTTACACACATTAGAAAGATGTGTATTGAGTTAATTTATTTAGATAATATAGATGTAGATGGTGCGGGGTATTTTATTTATAATTGAATAATTAAAATTGTTTTTAAATAGTGTGCAGTAAAAAAATACCTAATATACCTGACCTTACAAATCTTGACCCCAAAGTAGTAGATACTTGTAATGAGCTTCAACGCTTCGTTAGTTTGCTCTTTAGCGCATGATATTTTTGTAACCTGATAATATAAATAAATACTTGTTTTTGTACCGTATACTAATTGAGACAGCTGTTTTTTGGAAGATCAAAGTAAAGTATTTATTCTACTAATATAAAAGACTAAGAGCTAATAGTGTTTGACATGATTTGTCCATGACATCATGTTACACTACGATACCACACAGCCATCGCCACTTCGTCACCTTGACTTGAGTGTTTGAAAGAATGCGAAACTTCTGTCTGAAATTTCGTTTTGGGGCTAGCAAAATCTGGTGCAATTTAACCCTAGCAAGACACAAATTTGCGCGTTCACCGCTAAAAAGATTCCCTTCGTCACACCTTCTCGATTAAAGAGGGTTTCCCTAACGGCGACAGCCTGCATTGGTATAATTGGCGTTGATATTTCGAGTGATGTTCAATTTCGTGGTCATCTGGAGGAGAAGGTGTAATAGCCTGTAAAAAACTTGTGTGCTTATTAAAGCGAGACAGTATTTTAAGCCGATCCATCGCTTACAACTTTACAAAGCGCAAATTCGGCTTCATAAGGAGTACTGTTCTCAAATCTGGGCAGGGGCTCCACAATTCGAACAAAGCAATTCGAATTGTCAATGACCGGGCAATCGGCTTGATTCCTTGGGGCTGCGTAGAAATGTTGGGTCTCTCAATGTTTTCTACGGCATCTATCATGGGAAATGTTCTGAGCAGATGTTTGGTTTAATTCCAGCCGCCAATTTCCACTTTCGGACTTCGCGACAGAGTTTAAAGTATCATGCCCATCATCTTGATGGCGATCTACAACTGTGCAATTCCGAAGACATTTTTTACCTCGCACAACACCTTTGTGAAATCAGTTACCGAGGGCAATATTCCCAAACAATTATGACTTAGGGACCTTCAAGAAAAAAGCGTAGGTACTGGTTCCTTTAAGGTCGGCAACGCATCTGTGATACTCCTGGTGTTGCGAATATCCGTGGGCGGTGGTAATCACTTTACATCAGGTTACCAACTTGCTCGTTTGCCTCCTCTTGTATAAAAAAATCTTTTTTCAGCTTACACCTTACTTGTGCGTGACGAAACACAGTTCCGGGTTTGTATTTAGAGGTTTCCTTCTCCTAGACAGGACCAATGCTGATGACGCCCATCCCTCCAAATCTGAAAAATCAGAGTAAATTAATAGATGATACCGGCTTTAAAGTTTTTTCAAACAACATTTTTGTAACTCTTTTATTATAGGAAAAGATAAGAAACTTTAATTGTGTGTCATATTATGGAATTTAAAGTGATGTCACATAATTTCCTCATTATTTTCGGAGTATTCCCATTTGAGCACCAATCAATATTTTAATATGGTGCTCAAAAGGGAACAATAAATTAAATTTCACTTCATTCCCCATTGAGCACCTACACTGCGATAGCTTCTAGTGATGGGTAGTATAATAAAAAATACAACTGACTGTTGTCATTTAATAAAAACAACCGTAATTAACATAAAAGATTACTTTAATCAATTGATCTGAAACAATAAAACTTTACTTGTATAATATACATATTGTAATTGTTATTAAGAAATATTATTTAAAAAAAACAATAACCGCCGTATTAATAAACATGGCGTAAAGTACTCTAAGGTTCAACCTGGTATTATGGTCTTCGTCTCAATGTGATACAGACTGTAATATCAACATAATTTTACTCCTACGTTAGTCCGTGTTTAGTAATAAATAAATAATAAAGACTACGTGAGCGTAAAAACGGTTGCTGTCAGAAATCTGATTTACTAGTAACAATTGTATAAAGTTTATATTTTTTCTAAAAATACTAAAACCTTTGCTTGTATGATATGATATAGTATTTTTAATATATTATAGTTATAAGTACTTATTATTATGTTTATGTTTATTTATATTAAGAAGTTTTATTGAATTAAAAATAAAGACACTATTTTGTTTTTACGATGAATGTGATTATTTGCTTTAAGTAAGCGGAGAACCTAGAAATGAATATACCTCAGGCTAAATAACTTCAAAATAATATGAAAATATAAGTAGGTACTGC
>NJDD01002851.1:106215-129275 GCA_002245505.1 Calephelis nemesis
GTTTAATGTATTTATTAGATTGAGTTTACTTTGAAATTTGTGCTGTGGATTTTTTGTTGATATTATAAAATAAAATAAAAATAAAATAAATAAAATAGGTATATTGTCCCATACAATAACTAAGTAAGTATATAAGTGTTGTGTGTGCATATGTGCGTGTGTCTCTTTTAATGGCATCATAACTTTTGAACCGCTGGACCGATTTCAAAGCGGTTTTTTTTAATCGAAAACTAACGTGATCGAATTATTGAACATATTTTAGAGTCATATTTAACCAGACTTTGTCCACGCCTACGCCCGCGTATTAAAGCCATTTGGCTCCCCGGGAACCAGTTTAAAAATCGGTATTCATAACCAGCAGGCTATGTCTCCCTCCTGCCTCCTGACTTTTCTACTTCGACTGGAAAAAAGACAAAAAACACAAACACACTTTTTATTTTATTATATTTAATTTGTATTAATATTACGAGAACTACTCGTTCGTGTAACTGGATTGAAACAACTACAGTAAGTTATGGTTTTAAACTCCTTCAATTTTGAAGTTTTTACGTATAATCAAAGGTTCGCAAACTCCATTGTTTTAAAATACACTGTTTAACATTGAATAAATAATTGCTTTCACATTCATTAAATAACTCGTATGGAATTTTAAAAATATTTTGGGCATCAGTTAAAATGTATGAAATTTCAAAGACATTTTTAACGAGATACTTTTCGTATAATAGTACTTTAGGACTCGTTTTTTAATGAGAGGATAACCTACGTTCCTTTCAGTTGTTAAGTGCAATAATTTCACCACAAATTATTCCCTCTTCTTTTTGTCAGTGACTTTAAATTACTGTAAATGGGATTTTCATTGATAAAATTAATGAAAGCTACAACTAACAGCCCCAGTGCATTTCGGGTAATGTAATATTCCGTCGTTATTGAGACGTGTCTCTATATTAAGGAATTTGTGTTTATTCTGCCACGGTGCTAGTAATAAAAAACAAACACCACCGATCATGTCAAGTACCTACTTTGTGAAAATCTATCAAAATAGATGTGTTAATAAATAAGCCTTTCGTTGTGGCGATAAATCTCCTGAATGACACTAAATGCAAGAATTCGGACAAACGTGTCCGTGGCTCACAAATTTAAAAAAAAAATACCATTTTACCTTAATAGATACTCGTTGTTAAGAAAAATATAATTCAGATACGTAATTTAACCCGAGACAAAGCAAAAACAGGGTGGAAGGGCATTCCAGAGCAAACAGACCGCCTGTTGTTTCAGCACGCAAATTCCCACGAACTACACCTAAAGCTGCATACTTAAACAAAGACTAAAATGCTTCATGGAGCTTGCTTTTGGTTACCCTCCATCGTTACTTTTACTTTGACCGTCTCGTGTGTTAATCAGCAGACTCGTAACGCCTCATTATCTACAAGACTTGAGTTCGATTCTCGTCAGGATGATCCTTTATGCGTAATGAACATAGATGCTTGTACTTCTAGGTCTGGGCTCTTTCTGTTGCTGTGTAAGTTTATTCCTATATCTGCATTTTTTTAGATATTGGTACCGTTGACATAAATAATACTTATCCGTTCCACCAACATATCCGTTCAGTAGTCAAACCGATACCAGACCGCAGTTTCGTTAAATGTCAGTCCTCTATCAGTTTCTGAAGAACTAAAAATAAAATTCGCACAACCACTTTTTTATTATTTTAATGTCATCCTCTGTGGTCTAGCGGTCGAGGTGTTGGACTTGACTGCATGAGGTCCCGGGTTCGAATCCCGGGTCGGCCAACAAAAAGAAAATTGGATTTTTCCAATTTTTTAATAAAAAAAAATGTTGGTCGGGATTGGAAATGTGCCCGGTTGGCGATAGGCTTGCCACCTATCACATTGTGGGACTTAGTGTCTTCGGCTAGTCGTGGGTGCCTTGGTTGTGCCTCTGCTTCGGGGATATGGGCGTGAAGATACTTTACTTTTTTTAATGTTATTATTGCTATTTCCTAGACAAAATTCTCAATCAGAAACATTAATCATCACACCAGTAACGCTCATTGCTGAACACAGAGGTTGGCCGCACTGTACATGTTAGATTTAATTTTTGAAGTGAAAACTTCTTTAGCGGCGTTGCGCACTTTTTTTGGAATGGGTAAAATCTTCTAAACTCGCGTCAGTACACATGATCTGATCGAAAATTCGTAAGACGGATGTAGAGTAAACAGCTGGCGCGGCGTAGGAGAGGAAGTATCCCCCTCTGTTTCTAAAATGTATGCCTTTGTTAAACGCATGCGGCGAAAATGTATGCCTGCGCCTGCTGTTTCATTTAGACGGCGCAGGGCGCTTACGCGAATGTTCGTGTCGTCATGTTTGTGTACGATAGCGGAATAAAAGAATATTGTATTCTACCACATAAATGGTAGTACTTTCATACTGACAATTAAAGCAATTCGTGCAAAACTATTCCCTAAGCATTCTAAAATATCAAAAATGCACAACGTTAATATTCAAGCTTTCACTTCTGTCGGCACTCCTGGAGTGTAACCCGTCGTTTTTTATGGTCATATTTATAAATCTTTATAATTAATAACAATCATAACACTTAAACCTTTATTTGCTTCAATAAGTTAATTAGTCCAAAGCAAGTCCAGATACAGTGATGTATTTTTTCACATAAATATGATATGCGTTGGCATTGCCTACACAAGCTATCTCATTTATAATTTTATAGATGAAATTCCCTCTACTAGGAAATTGGACATAGATATAAAGACGGTAGTTTTTATGTGATAGATGAGCAAACAAGCTATAATGCTGACCTGATGACAAAAATCAACCGGATCCTAGGCACCAGGTAGGCACCATCCTAGGTACAGGTGCGTCACTGTCCTGTGGTCGATATATTAAGCTTGTTGAGCAAGTCTAACGACTACCCTACGCTTCTGTTTAGAATAATACACAGTCGTTATGGCGACAGGAATCCCTACCCGCACAAATTGCTGCACAGCACTCTACCATCAACAGTCTTGTTGGTAATTACCTATATTCGCGTCTTACGATCTGCCTGACAAAGAAGCAGATGGTCAATTCTACTCAGAGGAACAAGGCCAAGACGAGGAATAAGTATAAAAAATTATTAACACAAAACGAATAGAGACATCAGAGGCGACAGGGGTGCGTTGCTAACACATGTTACTCAGAGTCTCTTGTGTAATTAACTATTGGTCCCTCTTTTCCAGATACAATTGATCGTAGGAATTATTAGTTACAAAAAATTATGACACACTCTATTTGCAAATGACAAATTCTATTTCACATTCCTCATAATCTATAACATAAAAATGAATCGCTAAATGTGTTGGTAAGCGCATAACTTCCGGACGACTGAACCGATTTAGCTAACTTTTTTATTATTGTATTACTTATGATCAGGAGAAGGTTCTAACGAAAAAAAAACTGGGAAAGTTGCAGGGAAAATGGGGAAAATAATACTTTATTATTTCTCATACTGAACGGGTGAAACGAAGTTCGCCGGGAGAGCTAGTATCTTATAAAAACCAGAATGAAAGACAGTGCAGACAGTCAGTATAAAATTTCGCATTAAACCTAATATTACATAGTAGTGTTTGAGTCGAAATGTTAGGCAGGTTCTTTTTATATATAGAATATAATAAATATGTTATTTATGTTTAAATACATTTTTAGTTTGACGTTTTGCCGGTGTGCGAGCAGAAAAACAGTGCAGAATGATAAATATAAAAAGACGTCTTGGATTTGGAAGAGTGATCTGTACCAATTATTTCTCTTAAAATAAATGCCTTGTATTATTGAAAAAGTGTTTATAGATTACGAATATCATGGATTTTGTTTTGTTGCGTATTTTTAAAACTAATTTGTTTTTATTAAATAAATAAATAAATAAATATTCCTGGACAAGATACACAAATTGAATCTAACCCCAAACTAAGCAAATTATATGCTTGTGTTATGGGTGCTAGTCAACGATACTAATACATAGAAATACTTAAATAGATATACCAGGATAAATTTAATAAACACCCAGACCCGGAAATGCAAACATCTAAATGTTCATCACACAAATGCCTGCCCCCGTCGGGAATCGAACCCGAGCCTCGCGGTTCGGTCGGTGTAGTTAGACGTGTACGCTAGCCACTCGACCAACGAGGCGGTCAACGAGGTTATTAGAAAATATGTTGTACCTTTACATGTTCAGGTATACAGGTGTGAAGAAACAATGTAGTTTTGTGATAAATGAATTTTCGATAATTCCTTTTTACACGTTAACATGCTGACATTCGACGACATAAGATCATTTGAGAGCAAAAGGCGTGCTTGAACTAGCCGCAATTCTTTTTCGTTAAAGATTTTGCAAAAAAAACAGATGTTATGATGTAGGTCTATCTAAAAGTAGGTCTATTCACAAAGTCTAGTCTATTTCACAAATAGCGAAACATAATAAGCCATCAATTCACTTAGCAACACTTTGAACACTTGCTTGTTTAAACGAAAACATAGTTTAGATCGCTAATTTACCAGGACAAAGCAAATCTAGAGAGGAAGGGCGTTCCGGTGCGAACAGGCAGCCTGTTGTTTCAGTACAAATTCCCACGGACTGCACCTAAACCAGTAAACTGAAAGGGAGTAAAATGCTACGATAAGCGAGCACTTCTATCCTATAATTAAAGTTGCTTACGTGATATATTCCTAGGACTTGAAGTACCTGCTGATAGTAATAATAATAATAATAATAAATCCCTGGACAAATCACACAAATTGAATCTAACCCCAAAGTAAGCAAATTATATGCTTGTGTTATGGGTGTTAGTCAACGATACTAATACATAGAAATACTTAAATAGATACCAGAATAAATTTAATAAACACCCAGACCCGGAAATGCAGACATCTAAATGTTCATCACACAAATGCCTGCCCCCGTCGGGAATCGAACCCGAGCCTCGCGGTTGGTCGATGTAGTTAGGCGACTAGGCTAGCCACTCGACCAACGAGGCGGTCAATAGTAAGATAAGTGAGATATGTTGAATTGGATCAAAAAGCAAAACATCAGACGCTATGCTAGATGTGACTAGTTGTTTACAAATTTAAAATCTTAGCAACATTCTGTCTTATACGATTTAATTGTTATTTTAATCGTTACGTTGCCTTATACCAACTTTTGTAATCGACTTACCTAAATGAAAGAAAATACATGTTCGACGCTTATATTTTTTAATTGTACATTAATCAAATATTTCGACATTTGCTAACCGCTTAAAAAATGTTTTTCGTTCTTTTAATTAAAATAACGTACTTCCGAGACGATCTCGTTAAGGCTAAGTCAGCAACGATCTCTCCTCTATTTTCGTATACTTAAACATTAAAATCCAACCAGATTTGTTGCATATTTCTTTTTATGTTATAGAAAGGCAAACAAGCAGACAGATTTCCTGATGGTAAGAAATTCACGCCGCCTAGAAACAGCAAAGATGGTAATGGTGCATTTCCAACCTGAGGTCAGGATATTAGGCCTCGAGCAAAAGTAAGTTTACTAAAGTAAGTCTAGTCACGGTGTTAGTGATGATAAGCCTGTGCTCGCCTTTTACGAGCTGCCTGGCAAGAAAGGCAGATGGTCTATTCTGCAAAGAAGCCCGGACCAACACGGGGAAATTAATTATAATGAATAAAATAATAAACTATACTTATAATAAGCAATAATAAATTTCAAGGTATACGCGAACTAGTACACTTGTAATTTATTATTCTTTGCCTTAAGAATGTTGCAAAAATACTAAATCTTTAGGCTGTTTACATACATAATAACAAATTTGAAATGATATGTCAAATAGTAACCTCTGTGGTCTAGTGGTTCAGTTGTTGGACTTGACGGCCTGTGGTACCGGGTTCGAATCCCTGGTCGGGCAACAAAAAGAAAATTGGGTTTTTCCAATTTTCTAATAAAAAAACCGTTGCTCGGGACTGAATATGTGTCCGGTTGGCGTTAGGCTTACAACCTATCACATTGTGGGATTTAGTGTCTTCAGCTAGTCGTGGGTGTCCTGGTTGTGCCTCTGCCTACCTCTTCGGGGATATGGGCGTGAAGATACCAACAAGCCCACTGGTCGGCAAGGGGCAAGGGGCACTTGCCCAGTTAGAGATCCACCTCCTTACCTATTTCTGTCGCCTTAATGATTCTGTCGGATTCCTATCTGGTGGGTAGATTTGCACAAAAAGTTTTCCTTCCCGGCCTGACTACAGCGACGTACCTATAAGATCTTCGGTGTATAGAGACCACAGTTGTCTCACACCACCAGGAGAGCCGCACGAGCCGTTCGGTGACCTCGCACATAAAACAAATAGCAAAAATAAAACCAAACTAAAACTAAAGAGAATTGACATTTTAGTACAAAACAATCCGCCTGCTATTTCAACATGCAATTTCCACTAACTTCTACTGAAATGACATGGTTTTTATTCTGTAAGCAGTCATACCGTCGAATTTTCTGGCCTGCCTGATATTGACAGATCTTGTGTGTCTGAAAAAGTACGCCCAAAAAAAGTATTGATTTCATATTTTGCTCTCAATTTTCCCTTTTATTGCATTTTAAAGAAAATATTTAAAAAACAGAATACGTTGAGACGTTATTGAGTTTTGTGGTTAACAGCAATTTTAACGATTCATTTTTATTTATGAACTAGCCAACCCGGAGCACTTTGTTCCGCCTCATAGCTACAGTGGGGAAAATTAACGTGTTTTTACTTTTCTAAATCTTGATGCTGAAGATTAATAATAGTTGATTCCATAAACGAACTTTCACACCTGTTAAATAGTTAACTATTTTTCCGATACAGGTAGCCTGTGTTTGATCGAAATTTACATAAAACCGATTAAAATGAACCAAACTTTTTCAACTGTGATATTATAACTTAATTTTTAGAGGGAAACTGTGATTCATTGTTTTTATTATTTTAGTTCATTTCGATTTAAGATTCGATTTCGATTTAAAAATGTAGGTCGCTTATTTGCCATGCAACGCAAGACAGTGACGAAGCTACACCATTTAAGCATGATTATCTCTTACCATCAGGAAAGCAGTATGCTTGTACACTATCTATTCTTACTGTATGAAAAAGAACTCCGGTGCAAACAAGCAGCCTGTTGTGTCAGCACACTAACTCTCACGAGCTACATTTAGAGCTGCATACCTAAACGTAGACTAAAATATTAAGTTGAGCACCCCGTATACTTTTTCTGTAATTTATATTTTTAATATAAGAAAGTCAAAGAAGAATATTTTCTACAAATATGTAACTTCAACGCAATTTCATATTACGGTACATTATTTGAAGCAAAACGGAAAGAATGTACTTATAAAGTCTCGAAATGTTTAAATTTTCTCTTTTTAGTTCCCATTTCTTTAAAGAATAAAAATTTCTTTTTGGCAGTAGACAAAAACGTGTCGCGTCTATGAATATTTGTGGCTAATGCAGTTTTTTACCAGTTAAAAAAAATTTACTTGCGCAAGACAAAATTTAATAACCATCGTTATATTAGTATATATCTAGCTGTTGCATGTGACTTCGTATGAAGGGAACGAAAGATTTTGCCGAAGTAAAAGTATTTACCGGGCTGTAAACGCTACTTTACGAAATTTAGTGAAAGTTTAGTTTTTGTGTGACAAACATAAAAACTGACAAAAAATTTTATAATTCTTGTTTTCAGTTATTTGTCCTGTAAACATTAACGTCTGACAAGTGCATTTTATTATATAATAAACCTATAACAATAGTTTTATTGCTGTATTATTATATGTTTACTAGCTGACCCGACAGACATAGTTCTGCTATTTTATTTGCTGTGATTAAACCCTTATCACTTAGGGTTATAAAAAATAGATGTTAGCTGATTTTCAGACCTACTCAACATGCTCACAAAATTTCATGAGAATCGGTCAAGCCATTTCGGAGGAGTACGGTAACCAAACATTGTGACCCGCGAATTTTATATATAAGATAAATAGATTATTGTGTATCTATGTCATTAGCAAAAGTTAAAGTATTTTTTTATGTTTTGATTTAAATGAAGAACAACGTGGTAGGAACCATTTACTTAATTATCTCTAATTAACTGAATAAACTGAATAACTCCAACTTATTAATCCTTTCAATCACATCTTAACGTACAATTTACATTTCATTATATTGAAGTCGCACTTAAATTCGTCTTTGTCATTAAATTGAACTCGATAGCCTTTTCAGTAAATTTTAATCAAGATCCAATACCCTCTTCTGCTACACTCATAAAATTGGCTTCAGCCTTGAAAATTTAATCTTATACAGGCGTAATTTTCTTTTACAACATGTTTCAAACATGATCCCGTTTTAATGACGCTTTTACTGTTTAAATACTCGTTTTAATTAAAAATAACTTGTTAAAATATTTCAGTGTTTTGAAAACTTAAACATACATTTTTATTTCATTACACTTTGTGTTCACTCTACTCTTTTACAACGATTTTTGCTACGGCTTAAATTCTGAAAGCTTACAGACGTAGTTTGTAGTGTTTTGAAAGTGCAGTCTTTTATACAGTTTTTTAATCCTGATTTGTGACAAGATAAACATTTTTCCTTTGCTTGAAATATATTTAAATTTTGACAAAGAAATAATCCCACCATAAACGGAACTTGAATCTTCGTCTTATGATAATACTCTTTCAGTTGAATTGAAATAATTCATTTTAGTCCCGGACGGAAAAAGAGAGTATTGCAGGTTTGAAATGTTTGTGTGTGCATATGTGTACTCAATGCGCCTACTCGAAGTAACTTTTCAACGACGATAAATGTGAAGAAGTCACGTGTAAAAAGCTAGTAACTATATCACTATTTCGATAAAGCTGTACCTTGAAAATTCGACATCTGAAAAGGCTTACTAGACAAACACTTAAATTCTACCAATTCGTAGTTTGCACTTATAAAATATTGTGTATAAATTGCGAAGCCTGATTTAGTAATATGCTGTAAGATACAGATGCTTATATGGCTTTTCTTTAGTAAAATACATACCTACAAAATTCGGTTTGATACAAATTGGAATTTAATGGTTTTTCTACAATAAAATAAATTAATATCTTGGAAGTTCACATGAAATACAATGAGGAAATATTTATTTTACAGTAGTTATTACTTTCATCCCAAATATTAACTTGCTTTTTGTGCAGGCACTTCAGAAAGTATGTTGTATAAATGTTTTAAACTGAATTAAATACACTTTTCTGTTAAACTGTACCTTGTTAGACAAAACTCTCCCCAATGTAATTCGTTTCGAGATCAATCGGCGTCTTAAATAGCTTACCTAGACCGAAACAAACTTAAGTCTTGAAAGTTCATAGTTCCAACGTACACAATCCATCGTACAAGTTTCGATTGATTATATAAACTCGCGATTCCAACTGGAGATTTACACGAGGTGATTTTCAATCAAAATATTCTATGAATTCAAATCCCTATTACTGCCATAGGTTAAAATATATACATCAAAAAAATAATTTATAGAATTTTCCGTGTATGAGAATATTGTTTCTTCTTTCTGAAAGTATATTTACTAATCTCTGGTAGTATTATGCAGATTTGTTAACTTATAAAACTACCGCTATAATAACAGCGCTCACCAATTTTGGGTTCCACGTTGGCGGGTTACAAAATCCGTACATTTGTATACGAGGTTTTATATCTTGGCCATTGATTAACAACGCACCAATAAAATCGCCTATAGATGTAGTCAACGATTGCCTCTTATCGTGAGGACGACTACCTGCTTAGCTAATACTTGTACATTCAATTGAGGATGCTTCCTTTTCCTTCTTTAAATGGTGTATATCTCGGATTAGCAGGTGAAACCAAAGAGCTGTCCGATTTAAATTGTAACAAGTTTTGTAATTGACATATCTTGTTTAGATGATGTATGAATTCACCTTTCGCACTTGATGGTTTCAATTATCGTATTGTCGAAATCCAAAGCACGTAATGCAAATATGTGAATAAGGCATGTTCAAGGTTTTGAGTTAGAGAAAGACTCTATGTCATTCTCTAACTCAAAACATGTATATATATATACGCATTGGATACACTGGTGTGGTACTTGATGCAAGATGCATAGTAACGACGACGACTAACACAATCATACAAATTTCGTGAATTTTTGCAAAAATATTATCAACCCTTTTAACGAATTATATGGTCTTCTGAAGCTTCATCTGAAGAATTAGACAAAATCAAATCAAATTGATTTAAAACTTAAGTGACGGCACACGCCAGATGTTATTGAGACGGAAAAAAATTGAAAATATATTCGGTGAGTTGCAGTATAGTGTAACCGATTTTAAAAGGTTAAATATTGGTAAGCACACTTATCATTGTTAGTACGAAAGAAAAAAAAACACTATTTGAACTGATTCATAAATCATTACCTTTGTTAGAATTTTAAGTGTCAATTTATTACAGCTTCCAAATATCAACTCGTGTGGATCGACCGCATCTGGCTTATTCATCTCACAAGTTATAAGAGAAAATGTATGCTTAACTTATCAGAAACCCGACTGATATTTACTTTTGTAATGAATTTGGAATATTTTAATAGCAAAGTCCTTGATTTCTTGAACTTTATATGTTGAAAGCAGCTCGTATTTGTAACACATATTAATATTTGCTTACTAAGGTTATGTATAAGAATATTAATATGGCATAAACTTGGTTAGTCGCTTAGGAAAGGAAAAAAGCCAAAAGCTTGAGACCTAAGAAAATACTCGTTAAATATAAACTCGAAGTTTCCCCTACCATGTTCTATAAGGTTTAAGTTATGATCATTAAGGCAATTTAAAGGTTTTCTAGTATACAAGATAGAAAATTGAAATAGTAGAAAGTATTTGGCTGTTGAGAAAATGTTTTCTAATAGTTTTCCAAATAACATAAAGATCAATTTGAACTTTATACTAAGTATAAAGTAATACCTATGGAGTGTTAAGGGTGTCTGACGAGTAATTTACATGGCAATAAAATATATCTAAGAAAACCACCTAATAGCCAATAAATACACAATGACCAAAACGTCAAGGAGCTCCATAACTACTATCAGAATTTTAGATGCTAATTGTTAGCATGAAAATGTTCTGAAAGATTTAATTTTCAAAATTAATAATTTTATTTAATTTCTAATTAATCTATTTAATTCAATCAAATAAATTAATTTCTACGCGTATCTAATGTCGAAGATAAAAAGTTAATCACTATAGTTGTTATAAAATACAACTTAAAAAGCAAATATTAAGGAAGATTTAACATTTAAACCCTTACAAAAATATGTGTAATATAGTTATTGCATTAAAGTTCTTCACGCCTATATTCTCGAAGGGATTAGCATTTAAATTCAAATTTGAAAATATTTACTAATTGCATCAAAGACATTTGATAAAATTCCTGGTTAAATATGTCCCTTATTTTTCATATTATGTTTAACTTTGAATTCAAACGTATTTAATCTAAATAAAGCGATTTTTCACTCATAGATAAAAAGAAATCATCCAACACAAACAACCTCCCTGATTTTTCCAAACAATAAACTTACATTGGCTAAAAGCACTCAAATATCGAAAAGAAGATTCGAATAAACAAATTCCAGGTTCATGGACTGTAATACTCCGGTCACCCATGTGAGGGGCTATAAAAGTGTTTCGTTCCAGTGGCAAAACGGTAGCATCATAAATATGTATAGCCAGTGGAAATCAAGCATGCGTCGCGTATAAAACTACGCCGAAAATGCGATCTCGCGGGAGACTGAATTCATTGGGGACTAGTTCAAGCTGGATATGCCTTGTTGACATGCGATTTCTCAACAATGTTACAATATACATCATATTAATTACATGTTGTGGCTGTAAATCTTTATTAAGTTAGCTTATTGAACACAAGTTTATTGATTTAGTTTCGTGTTCTGAGTTTGTTTGTGATATGGTCGCGGTGGTGGGCGGTGGGAACCTCCGTTACGCTTATCATATTCTGTGTCATTTGGCAGACTTCTTGCAATAACAGTTACACAGGTTTCGCAGCAAAATAAGGGCTTTTTTTCAGGATTAGCAAAATAAAAGCTTATTTCGCATCTATTATAATGGATTTCCGCAAACTACAGCCTGATGATTTAAATTTAAAACAATCGTGTACCTCAGTCAATAAAAAGTTATTAACTTTAACATTTATTTTCAGTAATTTGAAGAACGAGCTTTACATAATTTGACTGTGATTAATTGATTCTATTACTTCAAAAACACACCAAACAAAAATTTTATCCAAATCGTTTGTGTCGTTTCCGAGAATGACAAAGGTAAGAACAAATAAAATGACTTATAGTTTTTAAACGATTGAATAAGTACAATTTCATAAAAGAAAATGATTTCGTTTAGTCACAATTATCGGTTGTGACGTTTTTTGTTTAAGGAATAGGTAGGAATAGAAGTAGACATATTCCTTCTTAAAAAGAACAATATTAAATATGGTATGTTGCGTAGCTAATCCTTAGTTGAACTGTTACGTCTCATCATAAATAAGTTTACGTAAGCATCAAAATTATTATGATGTCAAGAATAGGGAAGGCGGTAGTAGCAATTGGATATTTGACCTACCTTTCTGGTAACTTCGACCAGTTTACTGCCTATTAGAATATTATGTAATTTAGAGTACAAGCTATAGCATTGCATTAGCAAATGTACAGGGTAAAATTCGTTACAAAATTTAGAAAAGTATTACTTGATTATTTTCTTCACATGTGCTTGTTTAATGTTTTGCTGCTACTGTATGTCGTTGTTGTAAAAGTACAACTTATGGTTTTAGACACAGTTATAAAAAACGCATCCTTTATTAGTCTTTTCTTTCTAATAAAACATATCCAAATATGTTACACACTCTAGCCCTTAATTCATTTAAAGAAATCTTACACTATGTTTCTTCTATTCATTCTTATTCCATGTGCTTACGTCTCGCATCCGGTTTATTTGGCCATATTTGCATAGAAACGTTTTTTGTGGGCGTCCTTGTTTGTTTAGTAGAGGTGGAGAGAGCTTTCGTAAATCTCACCGGGGAACTTGGAGTGTTTCGTCTACCACATTTGTTACAATTGAATATAAGCAGCACACGAAGAGCTCGCAGTCATACATTTAAATGTTTAAAAGATAGAAGGTAAACTGTACAGGAAACATAAATAATAAGTCACAGACAAATAACTTTTTTATTTTCCGAAATCTATACTTTTAAGTAAGTAAGTACCTGAGAAGCAGCTATTCACTGTCATTTGAGATACAACTAATTAGTTGCTAATCGTATGCTGATAAATATATAGGAGTCTGATATTTCATACCGTTATGAATAAAATAACTAAACACAAAAAGTTCCTATTAAATAAATGGGACTTATGTGTGTAAGAGACTTATTAAATAAATGGATTTATGTTTCTGAACTTTGACACTACAAAAAAAACATTGATGCTATAGTACTGATTATTTATTTATTTTGATTTATCATTTTAACACTTGAATCAAAACTGAACTGAACTGAACTGAACTGAAAATTACACTTCTAATCGGTTTTTATACATAAATACATATAGTTGAAATACAGAAAAAATGTTGTACACTTAGTTAAAACAACTGACAAGTTCTAGAACCAAAACCGGTTAATGTGAACAAAAGTTAGTTCGCACACACACATGTTAATAATTGTTAGTGCTCCAGAATTTAGACAAGTAACTATTTTTGGCTTTAGCATCATTATTTTGTAAACCAAATTCCATCACCGTCGGATTTAGTAAAAATCCTACACCTGTTTTCATTGTTTGCTTAAATTGATTTTTAAAATTCATAACGGTGTCGCAAAGTTTACTTGGTTTTAACAATGTACTAAAATAAACGATTTACTAAAAAAAATTACTTGACCTTTATCAGGATTAAGGTAAACAAAAATTCAATCAACTTGAGTTAATCCTTCATATTTAGACATGAGCTGTTTTGATTAGTTTTGGACTAAAAAATAAGGAGCAACAATTTTGTTCATAAAATTGCTAGATAATTGAAGGTGAGCAGGTTTACTTAGCTTGACCAATTTTAATACATCACAAGTCACAACATTATTTTCGTCATCATACTGACTCAAACTGATGGTAATTCTGCTGAACCCCAACTAAACTAGCATTAAGTGTTTGTTATCTTTTCCCTATGAAACAAAAAGGAAAGAGATGGAACATTTTGAAAATGACAGATTTTTAGATAATGTCAACTAGTGACGTTTTTAATCAAACCGAAATATAGATTAAAAGTCCGTATAAATATAATGTGTGCGACGACGATAAAAAATAACAAATATTTTGAAAATGATATCGTCGGTTTGTGGTGTAAACCTGCCAACAGCATTTAACATGAATATTTAGGAAAGATAAAATCATTTACTTACCTATTCGAATTGTATGAAAATTAAAATTTCACAATAACAAAAATGGCTTAGGAAGCAAGTGGCAGCTAGCACCTTCCTGGGTTAAAATTTTTAATGAGTTAGTTTATAATTCACAGTTAAATCAATTTATAACGTTATATAACTAAGAGTCAAATAATATAACACACATAGAACAATATTCACGGTTAAATAATTGTCAAATATAGTACGATATAATCTAAAGCGTTTGACCTTATAATCTAAATCTCTTGTTAAGATCACGTATACGATTCAACCCTAACAAGACACAAGTTTTACGTATTGTCCACTAAAAATATATTCTTTTTTTGCATTGACGGTTTTCGAAAAGTTTTCTCTAAATGATATAGCTAGTATTAGAATTCTCGGGTTCGATTTGTCTTGTGAAATTCAGTTTCATGCTCATTTTGGAAAAGAAAGGGTATAGAAGCTAGGTGTGCTCAGTAGGGTAAAACAGTACTCCAAGCCATCACACCACTAGTAATTCACATCAATCACAAATTCAGCCACATATGGAGAACTGTGCCCATCCAGCCAGATTCTTTCATTTCATCACTTCCAACGAAGAGAGTTCCGAATCGTCGGTGACGAAGTAAATAGGTACGCATGATGTTTTGGTGCTGCATAGAGATGTTGCTTCACTGATTGTTTTCTATCGCTTTTATTAGGAGGAATGCCTCCAGGGACTTTTTTACTTAATACCAGCCGCAGAGTTTTTCTTTCGGATATCGCGACAGATTTAAAGTTTCATGCATGTCACCTCATTCACCTCATTAAGATGCCCGTCTGCCAGTTCTTCTTTAAAAAGTATTTTTTTACCTGCAAGAAAAAAAGTATTAGCTTTTTCGACAATCATTATGTAAGAGTTTTTTACATACTGATAATACTTATGATAAAGTTTAGTAAGATGCAGTAACTGCTGCGTACTTTTTTTATAGTTGAATTCTACATACTTTTTTTCTAGTTTAGTGCCTTGACTACTCTTATTTCTTCTTATTGGCAGCAACATAATAAACAAATAAATCACTGGCCATCGAAATTCTCAGTTTTTGGTCTACCTTCTGAGAAAGAATAGACAAGTCTTCGTGTATAGGTACATAATAAATAAAAGTTCTATCTATAAAAAATATATTCTTAGATTATTAAATTTTATGATATTGAATCTTTTGCGAAGCAGAAAGCTCGCCTACAAAATTTCACTGATACATAAAATAGTCTAAATTGACATCTTGTTATTTTATTAAAAGCTAGCTGTTTTCCGCGTCGTTAAAACTACCCTATGTTAAACTAGATATGTTGATCCAAGTTACCATCTATGTGTATGCCAAATTTCACGAAAATCGATTAATCAGTTTTTGCATGAAGGAGTAAGTAAGTAAGTAAGTAAGTATCTTCACGCCCATATCCCCTAAGAGGTAGGCAGAGGCACAACCAGGGCACCCACGACTAGCCGAAGACACTAGGTAAGTCCCATAATGTGATAGGTGGCAAGCCTATCGCCAACCGGGCACATTTCCAAACCCGACCAACATTTTTTTTTATTAGAAAATTGGAAAAATCCAATTTTATTTTTGTTGGCCGACCCGGGATTCGAACCCGAGACCTCATGCAGTCAAGTCCAACACCCGGACCGCTAGACCACAGAGGCGATGAAGGAGTAATAAACAAACTTTCTCATATATAATATTAGCATAATATTTAGAGCCCATCCTTTTGAAAATTAAATTTATTAGATATTTAACAAAATTATGGCCCTATCCGATGAATTTCCCACAGGCCTTCGCTGGCGAAGTAACGACACTGATTACCATCGTTAAAAGATGGTAATGTAAAAATTAGTTTAATGAGTGCTTAGCAAAATTATAATCACTGTGAACGTTTTTCAAAGTTTTGTCCCCGTTTCCTACATAACATAGTCTGTGCTTCTCAAACATCGGTTCCTGGTAAGATATCCCGTGTGCTTAACTAGGCAAAAAGCTTAAGTTCCAAGTGCCAAGTTTGCTACGTATCATTACCAATTCAACGATAATATGGCGACCAGTACCGTTTGCTTTTACATATTTTTCTATCATTATATAGCAATTATTTCTGAATTGTGTTGTTACTGCAAGTTTTGTTAAACATTGACAGCACACAAACACACAGAAACACGTGCTCGAAGCTAAACTTCTCATAAAAATAGGTTTGATAATTTTCATATTGTTAGAATAAGTACTAGCTGAAAACCCCATGGTTTTTCGTAATGTGGATGTGAGGGTACTTATTTTTTATTGTATTAACAATAGGTACAAAGAATTTCCTAAAATTCTAACTTGGTCTATATCTAATGCAATACAAATAAGGTCGAAGTACTTTATCCTTTTCCATCCAGGTATTTGTGTCCCCAGTAATGCCATGTAAATTAATTACAGCCCGCGTCTTAGGTAGCAACGAACAATATAAATTACTTGACCTTCTTCATGGTGAAGACCGTGTAAATATAAATTCACTTAACCTTAGTATGCCTTCATTAAACCTTAATGCTTGGGGCAATAAAATTGGGCAGAACTAATTTCCCTAATAAACTGTGGCATGCTCTATTTTGTACTAAATAGTTCACTAAAGTACTTAGATTCTTGAGAAACTAAATTTTGGGAATAAATCCTGAGTACGAAACAGAACACCGAAAGAAAACAAAAATATACATATAAGATTTTTTTTTTAAATAATGGTATTTTTTATAAATGACCTAGCACCGACGACGATAAAAAAGAAAGTATTTAAGTTTGTATCGTGATGGGTTGTGTAGTGTTGAAATCGTTTGTTACATGGACATATAAAAAATATATGTGTCTTGAACACAGTCTGTGTAAAAAATACTTGTTTAAAAATGTTTTTTCCTTAACCCATCATAATCTGTGTATGTTAAACTGTCTTCTGTCTTACTATCTAGATACAAAGTAATACACATTTTCATACAAGTTCCTAGAACTAAATTGCCAGTAAAACTGTATTCTTTGAACGATAATATAAATAAGAATGCCGCCGGTTACAACCTTTCTTGCAAGTTTTGAAACATATACAAACTGTTACACTACAGTTAAAGTTTTAATAATTCAGTTGATTTAATGTAATTTTACCGAGAAACCACATACGAGCTTATTTGCTGCCTTCGTAATCATTCTTATTATGTTTGTAGTATTCAATATCGAAGAATATTTGTAAGGTAGCTTGAAATCTACCTTCTGCAATTTCTTACCCAGACTGAAACAAAGAATACAGTAATAGTAACAGGTATTTCTGTTGCGACGACATTAATGTCTTCTATATTTTTTTGGTAAATGTGTTGGTAACATCGCGGTTTATGACATAATTATTTAGATGGATTGGACTATTCCATACAATGCCAGCAACAACGGCTGTCTCCCGGAAGACCGAACTTGGACATGGTGCTGCGTTCTCGTTACTGGGTGGATCGATTGAAGGAGTTAGAGCTCGTTGTTCGACATAGGCGCTGGGCGGAAAGTATATTTTTCTCACCGAGATCGAATGTGACAGTGTGGTGGTTACGTGTGCTGTTGCTTATTGTATTGGGAAAAGGAAGGAGTTTGCCATTGTTGTGCATACATTTTACATTTACCATGTCATTGTAAAAATTAACCTATCCCTGACTCACCCACGCGGAATAAGACAATTACTATGTTATAAGTGAAGATATCTCCATTCTAAGTAATTGAAGCATCGCTTACATTTTAAAGTAAAACTCATTTCTTTTTACGCATACAAAAAGACTTGTAATTGCATTAAAAGTCGCTTTAGGATTGGAAGCGCTTAAAGCAATCTAAAGACCTATTATAAAAATACTCTTTATTTAAATATTTGAGATTTTTTAACGTTTTATCTTTCAAAATTGCAACGAAAATAATATTTCTTAAAGAATTTACAGTACGTAATACGAGATAGTAAACGGGAATCACAATGCAAACCACAGACAAGGTAGGCAGGTCCCTGTGGAGCTAAATACATGTATAGCTTCTTAGGAGCTTTCGCCGTTGAAAGGGTGTGTGGTCAAATGCACAACGCCCAAGTTTACCTGGAGAGCCAATTGGTTAAATATTTATATCCCCAAAGATTCTGATACACAAAGATGCTTTAATGCGGATATTATCTTGACTCCCAGTCCTGGACTAGGACTAATACACTTGTATAAAGGCGTGTTTCCATAGAGATTGTTATTATTATTGATATTTGATTAATATTTTATTCCTTTACGAAATGTTAATCACGATTCTTCCGCGGGAACCCGTTTAGATAACGTGATAAAAAAAGTATCTTCACGCCCATATCCCCGAAGAGGTAGGCAGAGGCACAACCAGGGCACCCACGACTAGCCGAAGATACTAAGTCCCATAATGGGATAGGTGGCAATCCTATCGCCAACAGGACACGTTTCCAATCCCGACCAACATTTTTTTTTATTAGAAAATTGGAAAAATCCAATTTTCTTTTTGTTGGCCGACCCGGGATTCGAACCCGAGACCTCATGCAGTCAAGTCCAACACCCGGACCGCTCGACCACAGAGGCGACGTACGTACGTACGGGATAAGAGTAAGAATAAAAGTTTAGCCGTACTCCAGTTTTCTATCTAAGTCCACACATAAAAGTTATGCTATATATCATCACTTTATTACGACTTGAGAGAAATCCATACAAAAAATAAAGACAAACCTTCGCATTTGTAATATTAACAAGGATGTATCTCCTCAACGAAATAATTATAAGCTATGATTGTGCATGTATGAAAGCTTTGTTTTTTGCTTTTCATCAGGTGGGTTGAAGTTAGCTGTTTTATGAAAATATACTAATTTATAGGTATTATAATTATAATATGTATTATAATTATAATGTGTATATCTAACAGATATACACATTATAATTATACTTTTGCACCAGGAATGCTTCGAGGTGGTTTATTTGAATAATTATTTGTTAGTTATATGGTATTTTTAAGGTAGGTTTTAATATTGTTTTTGGCAAATTTATTAAGAAAGTCATAAATTTATTGCGTTAAGTGTATTTAAGCCCCTTTCTATTATACTTTAATGTAAACAATTATTAAACTTAAACACTAACAGATTATAATAATATGTTAGATAATTGATTTTTCACTTCTGATTTCTATGTCATTTTTTAGAATAGTTTGATTTTTTTTATAAGTTAGGAAATACACAGAGGTATAATAATTAAGGAGGAGGAATAATAGTTTTAATCTCAATCTAAGCAAAAAAAATAGGGGATGATTTTTAGCTACTTGACTATTTTACGCTACAGTTTTAGTGTTACCTCACCATTCTGTCAGTTTCTGGACAAATTGCACGAAAGGACATAACCACAAAGTTATGACCCTGCTCATGGCATGGGGTATAAGGCAACGCCGGCAACTTAGAAATACTTATTTATATAACAAATTTAATAAGCACCCAGACCCAGAAATGCAGAAATTTATATTTGCCACTCAATAGCGTGTTGCTGTCGGTAATAGAAACCAAATCTTGAGGATGATCAGTTGAGTAAGGTGCACGCTTTCCCCTCGACCAAAGAAGCGGTCAATTTAAAAAAATATTTTAGAATAACATCTGGTCATCATCATATTTAACCTCAGAGACGTTCATCGAAATGTCATTTGATGAAATGAAATATTGAAATACTGTTAATAAATCAGAGTTATTATTAATTGGAACGGAGGGAGGTCATTTGCTACCATTTTGACCTCAGTACTTTCGGTTACACAATAGTGAGGTCGAAATGGTAGCAAATGACCTCCTCTACAACCCCTTAAAAGGATCCGTAGTTAGTTCAGTAGGTAGTTTACAGTAGACAGGGATAAATTAATTAATTTACATTCTAAAAATTGTTGTACTAATAAATAATCTTATAATAAATGCAAAATACAGTGTGTTGTAGATTGTAATTAAATAATTAAAATTAGTAATTTGATTAAAACCTATTAAATATTTGCACACCACAAGTTGGTAGAATATGTTGAAACGCATAAATAATTTTGTAACATCTTTGTAACACTCATATTCCGCAAACATTTTTTTTTATTTTCTTTTTTCTTTTTTCCGGTCCAATTACCGATAACCCTGTATGTGCACAGGCCTGACTGTAAGAAGTGTGATTTCCTCTGAATGGACACTCCAGGTTTTCTTTGGTCGTGTAGGTTTGGCCGTAGCTGAAGTCTTTAGCTATCGGTTATAAAACAAAAAAAGTTTTAATTTTCTATTAAATACAAAAGCTGACATAAGCCTAAGCTTGTAGTTTCCAACCTGAAATCTGTGATGTCAAACATCATATGAAAGTTTCCTGTCTACTTTTCATTTTAAATTAGTATATTATGACGATAACAAGTATTCATGTCAAAAGGGTAGGAAAAAACAAAACTGGTACTAATTTGGGAGAGCCGACTCTACTGGAACTTTGTCTGCCTAAATGATTAAAGTAGTAAGGAAGTATCTTCACGCCCATATCAACGAAGAGGTTAGCAGACGAACAACCAATAAACCCTCGACTAGCCAAAGACCCTTAATTGATACTGACTAAATAGTCCAGTTATCTAAGATACCGTTTCACTGACATTGTAGTTGTTGTTGTTATTGAGCTTTTTTCTTGTCAAGCAATCAGGTGTTGGACTTAACTTAATGAGGTATTGGGTTAGATTTCCCGGTAGGGCATCAAAAAATATTTCTTTCTAATTATCCTATAAAACAATGATATCCAGGTGACTGGGTGTGAGTGCCTGGTTGGCGTTTGGTTTACCAAGTATAAACGCGGAACTCTTAGTATCTTTGGCTAGTCGCAAGTGTCCTGGTGTTACATCTGCCTACCTATTAAAGGGATACGAATGGAAAGATTCCGTTTATGGGATACCTTTTAACAAACTGATATATTTATATCGTAGATCTCAGCTTCTAAGGCTTACGACCAGTTTCCTTTTGAGTTCGCTGAAGTTGTAAAATCGCAAGGTTAATAAAACAACACATTTGTCAGTCAAAAAATAACAATATTTTGTTTAGACATCCTTGACAAACTAAAATTGAACGGCTGTTAAAAAAAAATTGTGTGTGAAATGAAATTTATCAATTTGCGTTATGATATTATGGAGGGCAAATATTTGATTAATATTTATAGAAATGAAATATGTACATACGAGCATAGGTATTATTATATTTAAATCACAGCACTTATTGGTCATTGGTCGAAATTAGACCATAATAAAAAAAATGTGTGTGTACTTATGTACACGCGTTAGAAGTTATACTTCTTCGACGTATTAAGATAAAAATCTTTTTAAAAATTTTATCTTTTGCCTTATTTTACATTTGTAGACAAAATGACACTAACCATAGAAATTACTTTTACTTTGTTGGTACCTTTTTTTGAAAAACTAAAATGTTATCTATAGCTAACTTCATCATGTCGGTTTTTCGTGACGGTGTGCGCGCGCATCGTAAAAATTTACAATCATCATTTTTTCCTAACGCGCCAAAAGAAGTATAACTTCATTAAGTTGATTGGATTCGATTTAGAGTTCCAAGCCGAACTCATGTTAAAAAGCTGTTTTGAAGATCTAAATCGTATCTTAAAATTGATCGAGGCTTCGGAAAGTGACCGTATAAATTGATTATAATAAAAATATAAAGGTATGCATTTCTAATAAAGCTCTCGCGCTATAATTTGAAAAATCTTTCCAGGCTGTGTAACAAAAAGAATGGCTCTCTCGGAAAAAAGTTAATTAATTACGTAATATGCAAATTGTCAAAAGTCGCGCCGAGGCGAACGTAAAATGAGATAATGAGATTATCTAGTACGTGGATTAATGTCTGAGTCATTAAATTAAAATACTAGTAATGTACTCCGACTTCTCACTAAACAAAAAATAATTTGTATAAAGTTAATACACTTTTTCACTTATAATATGTAACTTAGGAGCACTACAGAGAGATCTCTGCCAGACAACCTTAACTTATGAACAAACGAACGAACCTACTTCGTTAAAAAAAGAGATTATAAATCTTACTTCTTTGTAATTTTATATGTATGTTAATTGATTTCTCCGTCATTTCTGAATTAACTCTAAACATTACTTTTTTTATTTGAATTTTCAAATATTTGGACGGAAATTATCACGTCAGATATATTGTTTGTTGTGTTTACCCAGTGAGAATTACATTGTTTATCTTCTATGCTATTTAAAATCAAACAATCAGACAAAAAATTTGGATGAATTTAGACTTAAAAACTTTTGAAGCCCCTTCATAGCCTAGAAAATATTAGGTATAGCGATCGTCTATACCTAATATTTTCCTCGTTGGTCGAGTGGCTAGCGTACTCGCCTAACTGCATCGACGAATCGCGAGGCTTGGGTTCGATTCCCGACGGGGGCAGGCATATGTGTGATGAACATTTAGATGTCTGCATTTCCGGGTCTGGGTGTTTTATTAAATTTATTCTAGTATCTATTTAAGTAATTATATGTATAAGTGTCGTTGACTAACACC
>NJDD01002851.1:138943-150684 GCA_002245505.1 Calephelis nemesis
GCCTATTACGAGATGTTTGGTTAAAAACAAATTGTCTCATAAATATATTACCGCGAAGCTAGGGATCAACAACGGACAGAGTTAGTTGATATTTGTGTATTATTTGCATTTAACACTAAATAACAGCACGACAATCCAACTTTAGAGTTGATGATTTTTACATACTTTATTTCACTAATAAGTGGTCAGTTTTAAGTGGAAGAGTGAAGTGCAAGAGTTTACTGATGTTGGTACATACCATATTCTTAACTATTCCATAATTGCCTATTATTATATTTTCCTCTGGAAGGAAAAGTAACCGGTAGATTTGAATACCAGAGCTTATTTTCCGAAACCCGGTTAGAATATTGCGATTTTTTTTATGACATTGGAAGGCAAACAAGCAGACGGATTTCCTGATGGTAAGAAATTCTCGCCGCCTAGAGACACCAAAGGTGGTAATGGTGCGTTGCCAACCAGAGGCCGGGATGTTAGGCCTCGAGCAAAATTAAGTTTACCGGCTACCTTACCCTCCGAACCGGAACACGTCATGACGTTATGGCGGCAGGAATAGGTAAAGCGGTGGTACCAATCCAGGTGAGTCGCTGCGAAACTCTACCACCTAGTCAGATATCACGGTGTTAGTTACGGCAAGCCTATGCTCGCCTTTTACGAGCTGCCTGGCAAGAAAGGCAGATGGTCTATTCTGCAAAGGAGCCCGGACCAACACGGGGGGATTTACGTTGTCTTGCCGCTAAAAAAGCCTGCTTATTCGATGTAGGTACTATAACACAAAATAAAGTGAAAACATCTTTACACAATTACGATTACAGATATTTTTAAGTAGTGCTCAATTTGCATTTACAACAAAGCAGGCAACAGTTGCAGAAACAAGTAATATTAAGTTTATTCTGTTAAACAATGCACGTCATTTAAGCTTAATTCGCTACGTGCTTCACAAAAGACCGTGGAATAGAACAAGCGATACCTAAAGCTTGCTACAGAAATTGAGCTTTTAACTCTAGTACAAAATTTTCCTCTTTTTGGGACTTTAAGTAATTATTCCGTATTTTTATGTCTTATTAAGCATACTAGTGGTCGCCCGTTGGTCGAAATTCGACCATAATAAATTTTAATATCTTGTATTATTTAATAAGAACGTGTCAAGATTCTCTGAATCCAGCGTGTTTGTATGTAAAGGGTAATGAATGTGAAGGAAGCTAGACAGGTTTGTCAGGATCGTGAGGTCTGGCAGTTGTTACGCTCTGCCTACTCCGTAAGGGACTTGGTGTGATGATATGTATGTATGTATAAGAACGCTATCCTCATTTCTCAAGACCACTGTGTTTCCAAACTTTTTAGTGCGCCATCTGTGATCTTTTATCGTTATCATCAATATATTTTTGTGTGTGTGTTAAATGCATGGTAGTGTGAGTAATATTTTATTTATTGATTTAATGCAATTTATAAGCAATATTATTGAAAACAATTAGCGTTCTGCACTTCTCCTACACATAAACTATAAGTGTGCCAAATTGTATGTTCCTGTGTCGGGACGTTTTTCTTAAATACGGGTCCAAAGCTTTGGAATCACGTATTTACATATCGATAACTAAAACAGATTTGGTACATCTACCGAGGTAAAAGTTGCTGAGCGTAGGTTACGGCAGTAAGGAGAATTCTGAAGGGGTTATGCGTAAGAAGATATGCGTCACATGCTGGATCCAACTGTGTTTTAAATTATCCAGGAAATCATCGAAATTCTCACCTAAAATTGTAAACCAATCGATTCTGCCGTTTAGACGTTAAGTAAAATAGACGAATACCTACTAGAAGGTAATTTTTACTACCCGTTGTCACGTAAAATGCAGCAAATCCTTGCGGTAAAAAGTAGCATTGATCAAGGATAAAGGTAGACTATTTACAAAATAATTATAAGTGATACGTAAAACAGTACAAGTGTTTATTTATTTAAAAATATGAATATTTGAAACTTTTACCAAGCGCCGACGGTGGAAAATATCAAATGTAATTTTTAAGATTTTCTCTGAAACTATTTTTTGTAGAAGAGTAGTTTTGTATGGCTTTTATCATGAAAGTAATATGTTCGAATACACGTTCAATATTCATGTCTTTTATACCATCTGGGGCACAGATCTGGGGTACCGTAGGTACATTTTGCTGTAAATTTTTAGCATGCCATAAAAATATGAAGTAAAAATACATTGACCAATAAAAACATATTTTTTCAAATCGGTTCAGTAGTTTCAGAAATTATTCCATGCAAGCAAGCAAGCAATAAAAATTTTCTTCTTTACAATTATTGTATCCATCCATTTAAAAAATAGCACATTTGATGAAATTGTTCTTAAAATGCTCATACAGTATTTTTTAAATATATTTGCATAGAAAAAATATTAGATACGCTTTATACATTCGTATCTGTAAAACCATGGAAATACAAAATTTCAACCCAACCTGTCGAGACGTTCAGTAGTTGACATACCGACATCAGCGCCACCTATATCAGCAGGGTAGAGTAATCATTACTACCTGTTGTCCTATCATCCGTTTTCTCATAGGAATGAAGCATTTTTCTAAGGTACAAAGTGTCGTCTGTTCATCAAAGATAACTTTAACTTCTAATAGAAAAATATTATTTAAATCGGTATGGTACTAGGTACGAACAAACAAACAACAAAATCTTATCTATATCTACTAATTAAGTAATTGTTGAATTATACTCATAAACTGCATCTGATAATTTTCTAGTGTGTGTTGGTAGGTAGATATTTTGTTTGGATTAAAGTTTTAAATTTCGTAATATATTTTGAATGGATATTTTGAATAAATTGTTTAATTTGAATATTCCAAAAAGCAATCTAAAAGTATTAAAACAGACTTAAACATGAAATGCTTTATTTGGATACAGCTTAATATGAACGTATAAATAACATGGTCTGAAATTGATCACTATTTCTATCAACTTTTAAAATTGATAAAAGTAGTATATTTCTGTAACTGTGATAGTTATATACGTGGTATCATCAACTATTTATAAACAATATCTGGATGACCGAGCTTTGCTCGGTATTTTTTTTTTGTTTTTTTATAAATTGTGTTTTTTGGAAATTATATTTAAGTACGAATTACACAATTAGTCTAACCTCAAAGCAAACAATCATTGACTTCGTTACTTAACAACGGACTTCGTTACTTAACAACGCCATCTGCTGGAACTTTAATTATTCGCCAAAAAATAGTATTATTATTCGCCAATAGATGTCAGGAAGAGTCATAATAAATTGGGACTACTCAAACAACTCCTATTTGTTAAAAAAGTAAGTTTAAGTCGATAAAACACGAATAAAACATGAATATGACATTTTCTAAAAATGATTCCTAGCTAGATCGATTCATCGCCCCCGAAACCCCCTATATACTAAATTTCATGAAAATCGTTGGAGCCGATTCCGAGATTCCAATTATATATATACAAGAATTGCTCGTTTAAAGGTATAAGATTAAATACGTTTTTATATATTGTAGAATATTTTTTCTTCTATTTTTAATGATTTTCGCAGCGCATGCGATTGATAGTCATTTTATTGCTTTCTTTTGCATACATTGTGTTAGATTTTTGTAGTTTCACTGAGGATCCTTATTTTGTTTAAGTAATAAATACACGTAAGTTGATCAGGGATAATATTGGCTAATGTTGAAAAAAAAGTCGTTTCAAAGCTAATTTAATAAAAACATCTATCAAATATTACTGTTTATTGAAGTGAAACTTTTTTAGAATCGTTGTGATTTCAAACTGGATGCAACGGAAAAAACGACAGGTAAGAGATACAAATACAAAAATGTGTAGGATTATATATATTCATCTCAATTTTTTTGTCGATTTACTGAAGTTTCACTTCTATCGTGTGTGAATCGCACACACATTTTATTAGTATAGATTTATAAGTATTTTTATAATTGCTGTAATTTGTTACCTTTAAAAAACAAGTGGTAGAAAAAGATCACTGTAAAGTTGAATCACAAATTCAACTTTATCAATAAACATTTCTTAGACACGTGGTAAGGACGTCCAAGTTGTCTTCTCAACTTGCCGCAGAGCCATGTCAGTGTTCGCCGTAAATTAATATGAATCTCTAATTTGAGCGTCACACGTGTTACGAACTCGCAACTTTCCAGACTATGCCAAATTGGATAAACATGTACGCTGCTTGGATTTTGAATGAAAATCTACGTTTTGATATTGCGCATTCAAGACGTCTTATAATAATGTTTAATTAGGGCTGGTAGCGTAGAAGCCATATGATTTAATGTAAGTGTAGGTCTGAACACTTTTTTTAATATTTTATGACAACGAACAAGCACATGGTTCTTCTAATGATATGATTCCAATCGTGGCCTATGGTGTTGATTTCTCAGATGATAAAAGTGCGCGCTGTCTGTGAAAGGGATTTCAACCTTAATCGCCAAGTTATTCAACTATAGCTGGTAACTAATAGGTAAACCTTCGAACACTATCATCATCACAGGTGAGCACTTACCCGACCAAGTTGCTGCACACACAGCACTCTACTACCAACATTTTTAGGAAATTAAATAATCTGTTCTACACAGGGTACCCGGACCATTACCTCGCCTACACATGAAAAACTCTTTCTTTAATTTTTTGGGATTTTTTGGGATCTCCCGGTAGAATCAATCAAACATATTCAAAATAAAAAAAAAAGATTTGAACTGTGTGTTTCTTATTTGTTTCTACACTCTGCATAGTTTTAATTCTTGTCTTTATTACAAAGTGTTAAAGCACTCCTTTATTATATTTTAATATATTTTCCTTTAATATATTTTTTTTAATATTTTTAATATACAGACTATGTAACAATTTACACGGGATGCAACTAGGCCAAAATATTGACAAATAAAATAAAAATAGATCGTGAGTATCCCATATAAATAATTAAAAATGCTATTTAACAATTTTAAACTCTCTTAAAAGGGTTGGTCACCTTCGTGAACACTACACATTTATACAGATAGGCATAAGCAAAATGCGAACGTTGTCTTGTTCAAGAACTACTGGTGGTTAAGGTAGAAATATATTCCCGTGTATCATCACATCAGTGCACAGCCCGCTTAGCAAATGAACACGACTTATGATAATGGTAAAGATAGCGTTGTCTGCTGCAATGCTCGTGTAATGATAAAAAATAATGTTTACAGAAAGACTTTAGTTAATATCTGAATTCTAATTTTTTTTATGTAATTACCATGCTACAGTACTCGTAAGTGCATTTCGGAATAATTAGAATAGGTTACTGAGAACCTACCAAATACAAAGATTATTTTGGAATACTTTTCAGTTTTTCTGATTGTAACTATCTCTTCAAAAAGCTACTTCAATCATTTTGTGTAATGATTTTACCGTGGAACTCCACCGCCGCCGACTGGCGACTTTCAGTAAACGTCTTGTTTTAAGGTTCAGTAAAGTCTTGTTTTTTATGGAGCTTTTGTTAATTTCGTTGATACCTATCTGCGAATCTACGCAACGGAATCTTAGAATGTGTTTTTCACTCACTTTAAAAGATCGGCTTGAATTAAAACTTCACAAACATATCAAAGGCTGCGGCCAAGTCAGTATTTAATAAAAGTCAGATGACTCATGACCAGAATCTTCAGAATCTGGCGCCAAACCCAAAATATTATTTTCAAGAGCTTTCATCACGTGTAAACGGGCAAAACTAACCAGAAATAATTTATCACAAAGTTGTTCTCCTTTAAAATTCTTATAAAAACACATATAGCATGCAGCTATTTTTTAAAATTAATTATTTCTAATACTTTTTGTGGTTTAATTACCAGTGCTATTGACATAGCATTTTAATGCGACATTCATCAAAAGTATTTAATTACTCGAAACCTAACATCCCGACCTCATGTTGGCAATGCATTACCACCTTTCTGTCTTTGGGCAGCGTGAATTTCTTACCATCAGGAAATCCGTCTGCTTGTTAGCCTTTCAATATCATAAAAATAAAATTAATAAAATGTTCCTAGATCTCATTTCATATCAATGAATATCTTAGGTCGTAATTTTAATGGAGTTGGTACATAATGTCAATATGCTGAAAGACGTAGCTGAATGTCTCTCAGTAGGAAGGATTCACTTTGAATTTTACACATTATAGTGAATGTTTTCATAGTAATGAAATTTGTCTTCATCATTGGCATTGGCATTGGCAACACATACCAAAAATAATAGATCAGAATTAACAAGGTAATCTAGTTGTGACTTATCTGACCGTCTCGTTAGTTGCGAAGATATCGTAACTCAACCGACGAACCGTGAGGCGAGGCTTCGATTCCCGACTTAACCAGGCTTTTGTGTGATGAATATTGATGTCTGTATTTCCGAGTGTCGGTATTTATTATCTTTATTCCGCTATCTTAAGTTTAAATAGTTCTCTGGGTTAATGTCATAGACTAATACCATACTAATACGTAAGCACATAATTGTTTTTAATTTGGAGTAAGGTTGGTTTGTGTGATTCATCAAGGGATATTTATTTCTATATATTTTAATATAATTTATGTATTTAAAGTTAATTTTTCGTTACTGTGTGCTAAATGCTAAAATAACTAAAAAAGCAAAAAAATAATCATTTAAAAAACGAATGAAGTACTGACTGAACTAGAACATAGAAACATAGAAAATAATTTTCTTTAAGTTCATAAAAAAATCGCAATTAAGAAAAAAATACTTTTAAAAATAACTCTCCAAAAGCAGACTTAGCACCCAACTAAGGATCTTTTTCTGGCAACCATAAGGTGCGGTATAGAATAAGATGAAGAGAGAAATATTGAGAACTGGTGCTGTTAAAATACAACGAATATAATCGAGTGCCGCAACAAGTTGAATCGAATCTTAATAATCGACTTTCTATAAATCTTAAAGAAAGAAAAAAAAAAAAAAAAAAAATTATAGAAATTTTTTTTAAGATTTATAGAAATTTATCCCACGCACAGGGCAAGTGCTAAAAAAATAAAAAAACTTAATAATCGAATCGAATAAAAACATCGATTTCATTTTTATTGAACTATTTAAAACTGACATAAGGTTTTGGGTAAAGAAATTTTAAAAGAAATAATCACTGTTTGGCCTAGTCTTACAGTTACAATTATTTTTTAGTTTTTCCTACTGAGACATATTTTACAGACTCAAAATATAACTTCAAATTACTGAAAAATTCGAGATAAGCAGTATCAATATTGTTCGTAGCGGCAGACGGAATGTGTGTGTACACTTTGAAGTAATTATTTAACTAAATGACAGCGAATAAAGAAAGTCTCTTACCATATTCCTAAAAAAATGTTTTTTTTTTATGATATTGGAAGGCAAACAAGCAGAAGGATTTCCTGATGTTAAGAAATTCACTCCGCCTAGAGACACCAAAGGTGGTAATGGTGCGTTGCCAACCTGAGGCCTGGACGTTAGGCCTCGAGCAAAAGTAAGTTTACCGGCTACCTTACCCTCCGAACCGGAACACGTCATGACGTTATGGCGGCATGAATAGGTAAGGCGGTGGTACCAATCCGGGCGAGTCGCTGCTAAACTCTACCACCTAGTCAGATGTCACGGTGTTAGTGACAGTGAGCCTATGCTCGCCTTTTACGAGCTGCCTGGCGCAGGAAGGCATATGATCTATTCTACAACGGAGCTCGGACCAACACGTTTGGATCAATGGGAAAAAAATCTTAAGTTAGACTGCTTGCAAAGCAGCGGTAGTCGAATCAAAAGGGTAATTTTACCTCACAGTTGTCATAAAAATAGATTGATTTAGTCAACTCAATATTGTGTAAGATACCATGTTATTGAAAAAGTAGAAGTAGCATTTCAAATTTAAGTCAGTTTTGTACACATACTTATAGTTATTATACTTTAATAATCTTTCTAATTCAGACTTTGAAATTGACTTTTAAAATAACTATACTCGTATTAATCCTCGACTTATGGATATAAAAAAATGACGTAAATCAGAAACTAAAACAATCTGCAACGAAAACGAACAAAAATCTTAAGCTTTAAACTATTTGAGCTGCAATAAATTTGTTTTAAAGCCAAGATGAATCGCGCTAAGGAGCTGAGTGAAAAATTCACTAATTCCAAAGTAATGTCGGCCCGGGGCCGCCGGGACCCAAAGTGCAATTCATTCTCATTAGCCAGCGCTGCGCTGCGTTCTCATAACACTGGTAAATCGCGATTACGGGGCTCAAAACTTACCTGATATTCATGTTTAGGGCTCCGTGGCTCGAAAGAAAAAACGGAACCCGTAAAGGATCACTTTCTTGTCTGTTTTTTTTTTATGACATTGGAAGGCAAACAAGCAGACGGATTTCCTGATGGTAAGAAATTCCCGCCGCCTAGAGACACCAAAGGTGGTAATGGTGCGTTGCCAACCACAAGCCGGGATGTTAGGCCTCGAGCAAAAGTAAGTTTACCGGCTACCTTACCCTCCGAACCGGAACACGTCTTACGTTATGGCGGCAGGAATAGGTAAGGCGGTGGTACCAATCCGGATGAGTCGCTGCGAAACTCTACCACCTAGTCAGATGTCACGGTGTGAGTGACGGCAAGCCTATGCTCGCCTTTTACGAGCTGCCTGGCACAGGAAGGCAGATGGTCTATTCTACAAAGGAGCCCGGACCAACACGGGGGAAATGTTTGTCTATCAAGACCCTTTTGCTCAATAAAGCAGGAAGATGTCAAGCTGAAATTTATACCAAATAATCAGTTACCAATGATGTAGCCAATAATGCTGCAAACTTCCGCAAATTTTCGAAACTCACAAGGTCAGCAATTACAATGGCGTTCTTCCTGTGAAGTGTCGAAATTTTTGTCGGAGCAACATCATATAGCACAGACATAGGAAAATTGAAGAAACACTATTCTTAATTACTAGCTGTCCCGACAGACGTTGTTCTGTCTTAACTATGAATATTGAATTGAAACAATTTTCTTTCATAACAATATTCTCCCGAGAATAATAAAAATCCAAAAAAATGTGTGTGTGCGGTTCAAACACGACAGAAGTGAAACTTCAGTAAATCGACAAAAGAATGAGATGAATATATATTTGTGTCTCTTACCTGTAAAAGAATGAAATGAATATATATTTGTGTCTCTTACCGTTTTTCCGTTGCATCCGTTTTGTAATCACAATGGTTCTAAAGAAGTTTCATTTCAAAAAAAAAATTAGCGAGACCATTCCATTCGTTTACGCTGGGTGCGGTGACAAAGGGAAATTGAGATTGAATTTTATAAACAAGATTCATGATTTCCATACTTTTATCCCTGATGCTTATCATTTAAAACCTTTGGGGTTGATTTTTGAAAAAAAAAGCATAAGTGTGGATGTGGATAAGATATGTATCGTTTAGATATCTTATGTATGAGATCGGTTGAAAAGCCACTAATTTTGCATAGCGTCACATCCCATATTAACAAACGACAACAATTTTCTTTGCATTGTTCAAATTGTCACAAAGCATTAATATTTTCCTTTATTTTATCAAATAGTTTTCCTTATCTAACGAAGATCTTTTCCTCGACTATTTATAACTAACTGACTGTTGCCTACGGTCTCACATATGCATTGAAGTTCTTTATTTCTTTCACACGTTTAGATTTCGGGATAAGAAAAACCATTCTCCCATTTACAGATTTCATTTCGTTTTGGGTGATGAACTTCTTTACCCTTTCTTAGCGGATACATAGTTCAGTTCATTGAATCCAGTGGTTTGGGACTTTGTTGAGTTACAGAACTCTTACACCTATTAATGACTGCCCTATATGGATATTTCAACAATCATTAGACCATTTTATTGAACTGACGATGGAGCTGTTATAGCCTTACGCTGATAAGTGATAATATATTTTTTTATGATAATGGAAGGCAAACAAGCAGACGGATTTCCTGATGGTAAGAAATTCACGCCGCCTAGAGACACCAAATGTGGTAATGGTGCTTTGCCAACCTGGGGCCAGGATGTTAGGCCCCGAGCAAAAGTAAGTTTACGGACTACCTTACCCTCCGAACTGGAACACGTCATGACGTTATGGTACGTTATGGACAGGAATAGGTAAGGCGGATTAGACAAATAAGTCACCATGAAAAACAAAAATTAAAAAAAAAAGTATCTTCACGTCAATGTCCTTGAAGGAGTTGGCAGAGGCACAACCAGGGCATCCACGACTAGCCGAAGACACTATTTTTTATACAAGAGTAGGTAAACGAGCTTGTGGATCACCTGATGGAAAGTGATCACCGCCGCCCACGGACATCCGCAATACCAGGAGTATCACAGATGCGTTGCCGACCTTTAAGGATTGAGTACGCTCTTTTCTTGAAGGTCCGTAAGTCATAATTGTTTGGGAATACCGCCCTCGGTAATTGATTTCACAAAGGTGTTGTGCGAGCTAAAAAATGTCTTCGGAATCGCATAGTTGTAGATCGCCATGCATCAAGATAGTGGGCATGACACTTTAAACTCTGTCGCGAAGTCGGAAGGTGGAAATCAGAAGCTGGAATTAAACCAAAAAACTCCTCAGAACATTCCCCATGATAGATGCGGTAGAGAACACTGAGTGACCCAACATCTGTACGCAATGTTAAGGAATCAAGCCGATTGGTAATTGCCCGGTCATTGACAATTCGGATTGCTCTACGTTGTATGCGGTCAAAAGAAAGGAGCTGGTACTGTGGAGCCCCTGCCCAGAGTTGACAACAGTACTCCATTTGAGGCCGAATTTGCGCTTTGTATAGTTGTAAGCGATGGGTCGACTAAGTCCCACAATGTGATAGGTGGCAAGTCTGTCGCCAACCGGGCACATATCCAATCCGAAGCAACTTTTTTTTTATTTAGAATATGTGAAAAACTACATTTTTTGGTTGGACAAATCGAGAATCGATAGATTCTATACTTCTTATCGTCGGAGCTTGGTGGAATTCTATTCTTGATGTAATTTATTTACAATAAATAAAAATAAATTACCGAGTATCGAACCTGAGACCTCATGAAGTCAATTTCAACATCTGGACCGCTAAACTAGGTACAAAGGCGGTTTAAAAAAATAGCAACACAAATTGTATTCAAGAGCAGGTGCAAAGGCGAATCTACTAATTAGAAGGATTATCAGCACCAAACAGCTATTAATTTTATAAAGCTAAATTAATTTTATTATATTAATATTTATCTGCTGTTTTGGATGAAGACGAATCCTACTAATTTAGACTTCTTAAGTTTTACGTGACTACTACGTGTTACGTGTTAACTATAAACTTCAAACTTCGTACTCATTAACATTCTCCCACGCCACGTGATTTTTCTACGAGTATTTTGCTGTTGAAATGTTTAAATAGATACACTTCTATTTAAGTCTAAGACAAATTAAAAAAATATATTAAAATCGGTACAGCAGCTATCGAGTTGCAGATATTGTAACAAATACGGTTTTTTCTTGTGATCGATGCGAAAGTCGCACCGATTCGCGCCGTGTGGATATTTAACCGATTCCAAAAAACGAGACTACCTATGTATTTTTTTTGTAAGTATGTGACTCGATTACTCTTTTATACTTATTTGACCGCCTCGTTGGTCGAGTGGCTAACGTACACGCTTAACTACATCGACCACACGCGAGGCTCGGGTTCGATTCCCGACGGGGGCAGGCATTTGTGTGATGA
>NJDD01002851.1:156854-168885 GCA_002245505.1 Calephelis nemesis
AGTCGCGACGGTAAGCCTAATTTCGCGTTTTACGAGCTGCCTAGCACAGGGAGTCAGATGTTCTATTCTTCAAAAGGAGCCTGGACCAACACGGGGAAAACGTTATTAACATTGTATATTTTTGGTATTTTAAAATGGTTAGGGAATCATTTTGATAAATGTAACGAACCGACCATACCGACGGGCGAAACACAAATCACAGAATTAAATGCATCAACAAAATGTTTGTTTTGTTTGTTTTGCTCGCTCTCCGTCTTATAAATTTTCGATCAGTTTACAGATCCTGACGTAACTTTAAGATTTTTCGCTCACGACTAAAAAAGCAAAACGCAGCTAAATAAGTTTTCACTTTATAAATCTGCCATTTTACTTTCGTTGCATATGAATAAAATAAGAAAAAAAAATATGAAAAAAGTTTATCTTTTAAATTTCGTAGACAGTTTTAAATATTAATTGTTTATAGCCATATTATATCTCCCGCAGATGTATGATATAATATCCCCATGATATAATAGGTACATAGATTTCTTTTAATTCTTTAATTAGAGAACTAATAGCACAGAATCGAGAGTCAAAAATATTTGCAAATATCTATGGAAACAAAAAATTCATTTGTGTTTCTTTCGCATAATCACATATTTAGTATGGTAGAGGTTTTACAACAAAGCATTTGTTTCAAAAAAAGGAATATGCAAATCCTAAGAATCATATAAACATAACTGCATAAAACTCCATTAGAGTTTTAGACGAAACTGGAAAAAATAAAAATAAATTTGTATTCGAATTTCCTATTTCATGTGCATTCATCTTTAAATGTGTATGAATTTTGTATGAACTGCCCCGTGGGAGACGCTTCATGGATAAACGTCTGTTTTAAAACATAAATGCACGAAATTTTTCAGTTCCCGAGACAGGTTATTGCACACTACGTTCCCATTTGACGGTGTTAGGATTTTTTGTTCCCATGTCTTGCATTCATACTCGAGACACAAAAATATGCTTATAACGTTCGCTGAGATTGCACATTATTATGCCAGCGCCATTGAATTTAAGAAATTCCAGACTTTTTCATTTCACTTTTGACAAAATGTTTTATTTTCTGTCATTTACAGATATCTCCATGTTTCAGAAGCTGAGTTTAATTTGAGTTTAATATGAGTTTAACTGTTTTAAAAACTGTTATTTGAAAAACAGTTTTATCTGTAGAAAAAATCGTTGTATTTCAAAAGACCAGCATAAGACTTCTTATAGTAACCGTTTAGTATAATTTATCTCTAAAGGAGTTAAAATAAGAAACAACTTCATTAAAAATATAAACGGCATTTTGCCTGTGTAAAGATAGTCAAACATCAGATACCCTTTCTTAGTGGCACTTGTATCTGACGTATCTTAGTTTTAAAGGTTAGCTTGTGTACTTGCCAAGCAAATGTGATGATGGAATTTCTTTCTCTGCTAACACAAAATATGGACAAGCACATAAAGTAAATTTTGCGTATGTAAAATACCTCACTTTTAAAAACTACGCTAGGCCATCTAGATTTTTTAACATTTCCTGGTTGTAGCTCGCTTACCGTACTACGCGATTTACCTGGCTGGATACATACACATATATATTTTTAATGAAAATCATAACCCCACTTTTAACTCATAGAATCGGATAAAAACAATGTGATGTCTTGAAAATTCGTATGCCTCAAGCTCTTTCTTATTATCTTTTACCCGCTTTATTATATTCAGATTTATAACATCTAACGTATTTAAATAGTTTCAAAATAATATTCTTGGTATTTTCATAACGTTTGTACTCGTACAAGACATAATATTAAAACAGCTGCAGACTCTTTTAATGTATATTTAATAACTTCGAATACAGTTTTCTATTTAGTTGAATGAACTTTTCCACGTTATGTCTGGATTTATAATTTTATATAAATATTTTTAACTGTTTATGAAATTAAATCGAAAGTACACTTTTTAACCTTCCACATCTACGTATATCTACACATTACATATACTGTATTCATGGCCGCACACTGGGTAGATTTGGCAAAACAAAATCAACAGGCGTATCTCTTATAGCTTTGTTTTATTAAAACATAACTTTAATCTCTCTCTGTGGTCTAGCGGTCCGGGTGTTGGACTTGACTGCATGAGGTCCCGGGTTCGAATCCCGGGTCGACCAACAAAAAGAAAATTGGATTTTTCCAATTTTCTAATAAAAAAAAAAGTTGGTCGGGATTGGAAATGTGCCCGGTTGGCGATAGGCTTGCCACCTATCACATTGTGGGACTTAGTATTTTCGGCTAGTCGTGGGTGCCCTGGTTGTGCCTCTGCCTACATCTTCGGGGATGTGGGCGTGAAGATACTTTTTTTTTTTTTAATAAAACATAGTAACGGTATAATCACACATTACGTTTGTTGAGTTAATTAATATTAAATAACTCTTGACTAGCTAGTAACCATCAGTCATCTATACATTAAAATAAATTAATATTAACTATGAACTTGTAAGAACTTCATTGTACACAACTTATATGATCATAGAAGCTTGTCGCGATGATCGATATGCTTGCTGAAAAATATATATTTAAAAATCAATTGCTGTTGGTTAGTCTCGCTAAAACTCGAGAACGGCTGAACCGATTTGGCTACTTTTGGTTTTGATTATTTGTAGAAGTCCAGGGAAGGTTTAAAAGGTGAGAAATAAGGAAAAACTGCGAGGTAACTAGGAAAACCAACATTCAAAATTTTCCCATACAAACGGAGCGGGTGGAACGAAGTTCGCCGGGACAGCTAGTATGAAATAAAAATGTACAAATACTAGTTGGTCGAGTGGCTAGCGTACACGCCTAACCACACTGACTAACCGCGAGGCTCGGGTTCGATTCCTGACGGGGGCAGGCATTTTTGTGATGAACATTTAGGTGTCTGCATTTCCGGGTCTGGGTGTTTATTAAATTTATTCTGGTACCTATTTAAGTATTTCTATGTATTAGTATCGTTGACTTACACCCATAATACAAGCATATAATTTGTTTACTTTGGGGTTAGATTATTTGTATTTATTTGTAGAAGTCCAGGGAAGGTTTAAAAGGTGAGAAATAAGGAAAAATTGCGAGGAAACTAGGAAAACCAACATTTAAAATTTTCCCATACAAACGGAGCGGGTGGAACGAAGTTCGCCGGGACAGCTAGTATAAAATAAAAATGTATTAAGGTAATAACAAGTGAAATCAATAAGTTGTGTTTTGCATGTTCTTAAACATTCCCACAAACTTTTCGTTAGACGTAATCAAACATATGTTTAATGAATACGATAAACACCCAACAACATTTTTAATATCAGTATGTGTCTCCACGTCCCACATCACTTATAGCCCTTTCACCTCGCCTGATCTCGTACCCTCAGATGGGATCTAAATTACTCTGTAACAATATACTTTTGAGATTAAAAGGGTGTCTGAAGCCTCCAGCAGATGGGATATGCTTACATAATGTCGGAGACATAGAAGTTGAATCTATTTTGACAATTTTAGTTCTATTTTTGTACATTTTATTGTTCATTCAATTAAAATTGCATTATAATTAGTACAATTATAAAAGTAGCCAAAAAATATTCAAAGGCCTCCCCCAAAGAGCGCTACAAGTCACGGTCACCAGCCGCTTGTAACCAGCAACTCCCCGCGACTTTGACCAGATCATCAGTCCACCGGGTGGGAGGTCGTCCAACACTACGTCCTCCGGTGCGGGGCCCCTCGAGAACATTTCTTCGCCAGCGGTTGTCGGTTCTGCGAGCGATGTGGCCTGCCCATTGCCACTTCAGCTTGCTAACTCTCTGAATTATGCCGTTACTGTCGTTCTCTTGCGGATCACCGAATTAGGGATCATATCTCGCAGAGAAACACCGAGCATAGCTCTTCCCACGTGACTCTGAGCTTATTTAAGAGGCCCACATTTAACGGCCAAGTCTCAGTTCCATATGTCACATACGTTAGTACGAAAATCACCGGACGGGTTAAACTTTAACATGGCGTCGGTTTAGACTTACATACACACATATCTTAACTAATATAATAATNNNNCGGAGACTCTTGACACTACCCGCGTAATACCCGAGTGATCTGAACGTGGAATGTCAACCTTGGTCTTCCCGGGTACCTACATCCATCCACATTCAAATTGTTTATCTGCTTTGTCAATATTTCATCTGCCATCATTGTATATTTTTAAAATTAAAACATCAGTTTAGGAATATCAGTATCATTTTTTTTTGGATAACAGTTTACACAAATTGAATCTAACCCCAAAGTAAGCAAATGATAAGCTTGTGCTATGGGTGTTAGTCAACGGTTCTAATACATAGAAATACCTAAATATATGCCAGAATAAATTAAATAAACACCCAGACCTGGAAATGTAGTTATCTAAATGTTCATCACACAAAAGCCTGCCCCCGTCGGGAATCGAACCCGAGCCTCGCGGTTGGTCAATGTAGTAAGGCATGTACGTTAACTACTCATCCAACGAGGCGGTCAAATAATATTAAAAAAGTTTTTTTAATGATAGACATCCCACATGTAGGTACGTCAATTTTTTTTTGGAATCTCAGTTCTGTGTATGGAAAACATGTATTCTTTAACTTTTAAAAACATCCATACTTATTATACATAAATACAAAAGTCTAAATTTACGCCCAAAGGACTTTGAAGAAGGTGAAAGTTTATATAAAAATTTATGCTACGCTGACGAAGTTGTTCACCAGCTAGTTAATTAGGAATGCTCGACACTGTCATGTTCCCGTTTGGCAGTAGTTTAAGTTTATAGTAAATCACAACCTTTGGTAATTTCGCCGTGTGTAGTAATTCGTACGCTTGTTTGTCTTTCAATTTTATAAAAAGAAACAATTAAAAAACCCAGAAACGTTAATTTTTCCGGATTTTTAAACTCTTATATCCGATTAAAAATTCAAACAACGCAACGTACCTTCAATACAATAACTATGTTTTTTTCTGAATCTTAATTTGCAAACATTAGAAAACTTGATATTTTACAACTAGGGTAAACGCAGTCTTTTTTCAACAATCATTAACGCAAATAAAACTGTATACTTAAAGGGAGACACGTATAGCGTACAATGTAATAATAAAGTTTGGTATGTAAATTTTATTTAAAATGTAAAAGTAGCAGCCAATTCAATCACAAACTGCTTCTACAAAGTTATGTCCAACGGACGTTGAGGGTATCTCCATTAGAGAAGCTCAGTGGGGCGCGACTCGTTCGAGTATGTTTGATACTAATAAGTCAACTTGTTGGTCCTCGGAATTACCAACTTCTCATGGCTCCTTGAACTCTTAACTGCGATCTCCTACAAGCTCTCAGAGCAATTACAAACTGTAGCACACAGCGGCAAGTTTCTTTAAACTTTGCTCAGTATCTTTATTAATTTTCCAACTTTAAACACTTTTACTTATACCTTTATCATTCCAATGTAGATATGCTATTTTCACTTTATACTCAATCAAAGTCTTCAAAATTTAATTTCACTAAATTTGTTTAAAATAGAGGTTGGCCGCCTCGTTAGTCGAGTGGCTAGCGTACACGCCTAACTACATTGACCAACCGCGAGGCTTGGGTTCAATTCCCGATGGGGGCAGGCGTTTGTGTGATGAACATTTAGATTTCTGCATTTGGGTCTGGGTGTTTATTAAATTTATTCTAGTATCTATTTAAGTATTTCTTTTAGTATCGTTGACTTACACACATAACACAAGCATATGATTTGCTTGCTTTGGGGTAAGATTTAATTTGTGTGACTTGTCCAGGGATATTTATCATTATTTTTTCATATTTTCTGATGACGATGTCTTGATGACAAGGACCTGATCAATTTAATCTGAGATGGTTGATGGGTCATAGTTTTATAAAATTACGGGATTATGCATGTTTTGTAATTTTTGCAATTCTTCTAAAGTACATCATAGAAGAGAAGTGTTGTAAGTTTGACTTGTTTATGCGTGTATGTGTGTTAGTCTGTGGCATCGTAGTTCCCAATGAATAATATATTGCCAACTTAGAGCTAGAATAATCATTTTGTATAGTTAAATTACCAGATAACCAACAAGCTCCCTCCAAAACAAAACACGACAAAAGCAACCACCGCAAGTTGGTGACGTATATTTATTTTTGAGTCACAGAAGTTTTATTTTTTTAAAAGATCGCATTTATTTTGAATCCTGTATATGAATATGTATATTGTTTGAATCAAATAAGAATGGCTAATTCTACATTCATGTTCGTTGAAGAGCGAAATAAAAAAATACAGGCCAATTTCGTTCAAAAACGGCACGACGCATGTGGAGTTCGCAGTTAATACGAAACGAGCTCAGCCTATTTTTTCGAGTACACATTTCGTTACCGAAAATAAAACAAAAGGGGACTCATCAATGCAGAGACAAACGATCGTGCGATGTAACGGATCAAATTCAATTTGGAAGGTGAGGATTGAAAAGGGTCCAGCGGGTGCAAACGGGACGGAACAAAATGGGTCTTTGACGAACATGAAATATTTTCTCGATTGCAATATGAAAGTTTCATAACAGGTGCAATTCCTAGAATATTCTACAAGATATAACGCTAGTGAAAATTGACAACAGGGGCCAGGTAGTATTAAAAGTCTTTCATTTGGAATTGAAAATAATTTAGGTTTCTTATTAATATAATAATTTTAATATATTCGTTCTTTTATTCAGTGAAATATGTTTTTTAATCAAATATAAGAATTACTGACTTAGACCCAAAGCAAAAAATGCTTGAAAGACCATAGTCAACAATGATATAGCAATGCTTAACGTGAACTTATTTACACCTTAAAACTATAGTCACAAAATCACATAACGTAATATACCTACTGATATTTGTACCACTTGGCTTCCAATTTTATCTTTCGTTGTTATTAACGGAGCGTATAACTCGCTGCCACGACGAATATCTCGAGGCACCTCTTACATAATGTTATGGGTTTGCAAAATTTACATCGAAATTATTTAATATCGTAAATATTTTACTCACATAAATGTCAAGGTCTACTTTCCAAGACCAAGACAGACTTCAACCCCACCCTCAAACAGAACACGGAATCTACTACTGTGTTTCAGATCTTTTCTAGGTTAACTAGCAAGCAATTTCTTCGCATCCATACTCCAAATACATGCAAAAAATATTGACTTCTTTTCTTCCAATTTCCCCGTGTTGGTCCGGGCTCCTTGGTAGAATTGACCATCTGCCTTCCTTGCCAGGCAGCTCGTAAAAGGCGAGCAAAGGCTCACCGTCACTAACACCGTGAATTCTGACTAGGTGGTAGAGTTTCGCAGCGACTCGCCCGGATTGGTACCACCGCCTTACCTATTCCTGCCGCCATAACGTCATGACGTGTTCCTGTTCGGAGGGTAAGGTAGCCGGTAAACTTACTTTTGCTCGTGGCCTAACATCCCGGCCCAAGGTTGGCAACGCACCATTACCACCTTTGGTGTCTCTAGGTGGCGTGAATTTCTTACCATCAGGAAATCCGTCTGCTTGTTAGCCTTCCAATATCATAAAAAAATTGAAAAAAAACGAAGTAAAAACGGATTTTTTTAAATAAAATAGAAAGAAAGAGGAAGGCAGTAGTACAACCAGGTCGCTCACAACTGACCGAAGGTACTTAAAGTCTCACAATCTGATAGGTAGCATACCTTTCGCCAACCTGGCGCTTATCCTATCTCGGGAAAAGTTGTTTATGTAAGAAAATTAAAATATACTTTTTTGAGCTACCCAACCTAGGAACTGAATGCAGTATCTCGTAGCGGAAGACTAGACCACAAAGGAAAAATAATGTAAGTAAATTTTATTCCCAGATACAAAATATCAGACAGAGTTCTTGGTGTATGATTTCAAAGCCATTTATAGCATAACCTAACATAACAGCAATTTTACTGATATCGCACAAGACAGAGCTATAAACTTTTACATATATCGGAAATACATAACTTAGCAAATTGTACTAAGTAAAAATTTATACGTCTGATTACATTTTTGACTTTGAGTGACAATTACTATATTAATGTTTAGAATACAATATAATCTTTACTAAATAGTCCAAATAATTTTATATTCACAATATTTTGCCATGAGTTGATATGGATTATTTTCGGTAATTTACGTTTCGAAATCTGTACCCCTTTTGCCCGAAAATTAAGTTCTCTCAGGTAACAGTAGAGGCTCCGTTCAAAGATTTCAAAAAAATAATTTATGGAGACGCTATTGAGTTAGTGCTGTAAACTCTTCATAAGAACCTTAAATTCTTAAAAATCAATATATTACATTAATCAATATATTATTTATTATACCCACTTGGATATGATTTCTCATATTTAGTCCATCCCGATGAACAGAATTCTACAAATCATAAATTTTTTAAGACGAGCTTTTAAGGTTTAATGAGATTTCATTTTGCTGGAAAATCCTATTAATATTATAAATGCGCAAGTTTGTATGTATGGATGTATGGATGTTTGTTACTCTTTCACGCAAAAACTACAAAGCCGATTACGATGAAATTTGGTATGTAGGTAGCTGAAGACCCAGAATAACATATAGGCTACTTTTATCCCGGAGTTCCCGCGGGATTGGGACTTACGCGGGTGAAACCGCGGGGCGCAGCTAGTATAAGTGGAGTCGTGGAAGTGATGCGAATGTTTAGTTTCTGAAGTAAGTAACGAAACAGCGAAGCCATACATTTTTACCAACATGTAGAATTTGTAAAGTTACGGTCGGTAGAGTTATATCTGTTTCACATGGAAAAACTTATGTTGTATTTTCAACAACTTTTTAGTAATTTTTGTAAGTTGCTATGCAGTCTTTTCAGTGGTTTTAGGGCGTATTTTTTATACATCAGCAGCCCATTCTCTGATAGCTTTACTACTAAGAAAGTCTATATGTACAATGTGACCACCTTGTAAATTGGTCACTCAAGAGCCACATAAGCCTGCCCACAAGAGAAAGTGGATGATCTTATAAGTACCTACTCAGTAATAGGTTTTTTAATTATTGTCTTCTGTCCTAATTCATGAATTTGGTGAAAGTGTCAATCAAACTTTACCTCCTCTTAATTTTTTAATTAGATAGGGGCAACAGTTACGAGTTTATTTAGGGGCACGGTATTGTTTTTTGTATACTGAATTTTGTTTACAATACAAATCACCATTATACTTTGAAGTCTCGTTTTAGAGGATGGGGTTTTGGGGTTCTTAAGTGAGTGTTGTCAGTGATGGAAACGATGTATTAAAAAAATAAAAAAAATAAACTAAATTGATAGAGCTTATTTAATTGGGACTTTATATACGTTTAATTAGTCTATTATTGTAATCATATTATGAGAATACTAGCTGCGCCCCGCGGTTTCACCCGCGTAAGTCCCAATCCCGCGGGAACTCCGGGATAAAAAGTAGCCTATATGTTATTCTGGGTCTTCAGCTACCTACATACCAAATTTCATCGTAATCGGCTTTGTAGTTTTTGCGTGAAAGAGTAACAAACATCCATACATCCATACATACAAACTTTCGCATTTATAAAATTAGTAGGATTAACTATCTAGTAAATCGGAAACCAACTTTATGAGGGTTCAAAAAAAAAGACGAAACACTTCGAGAAAATGTAGGTAGGTAGTGCCTTTGCGCTTTGCTTGACTCGTGTTGGCGGGAACACTTCGGTGCCCCCAAATTCATAGGAATCAAAGACTAAAAGTAAAAGTTTAAAAAAAACTAAAAAACACGCTTTTATTGCTAATCGAACAAAAAACTAGAAAATTTATTTTAATAAAGACGGCGCAGGACGCTTGCGCGAATGTTCGTTTTGTCATATTTGTGTACAATAGCGCAATAAATGAATATTGCATTCTACCACATAAATGATAGTACTGTCATAGCTAGCTGTCGCCCGCGACTTTGTACTGACTTAGAAAATTTATTTTAATAAAGACGGCGCAGGACGCTTGCGCGAATGTTCGTTTTGTCATATTTGTGTACAATAATAAATGAATATTGCATTCTACCACATAAATGATAGTTCTTTCATAGCTAGCTGTCGCCCGCGACTTTGTACTGACTGAGTTTAGTGCCCGGTCCTGAAGATTCTGAATGCAATAGTCTAATATTTCTTTTTATATTATTATGTTGTCTTCGGTCTCTGATAAGTGTTTCAAGCTTAAAAATAATCCAACCTTTACATTGGGTGAAAAACACATTCAAAAAGAGTAAAAGCGCATTAAAAAAATGTTGTCTATAGTCATATATTATATACACGCTAAAAAACAATAACAGTTTAGTGGCCGAGTAAAAATAAAAGTAAATTTATATACACCAAAGCGAAAATCTAACAAAAGGTCCCAAATATATCACAAGACGTCGGATTGTCCCTGAAATTGACTCAAGGCTGCCAATAAATACCTTTCTCTCGAGACCTTTGCAGCATTTCAAGATTAATTAATGAGAAAGAGTTTTCCACATAAGACTGCTGTTCTTTAGGTTAAAGAATGTATGGGTATTGTTATGCCTTTTATTATTGCGTTATTATGGGTATTATTGTGGTTGCCTGAGACGCATGACTCGCACTTCATTTACAGAACGAAAACTGTAATACTCAAGTACAAGATGTTCATTTTTTTTATGATAGTGTAGATGACACTAAAGGTGGTAATGGTGCGTTGCCAACCTGAGGCCGGGATGTTAAGACTCGAGCAAAAGTAAGTTCACCGGCTACCTTACCCTCCAAACCGACACACGTAATGACGTTATGGAGGCAGAAATAGGTAAGGCGGTGGTACTAATCCCGGTTAGTCACTGCCAAATACTACCACCTAGTCAGATGTTATGATGTTAGTGACGGCAGGCCTATGATCGCCTTTTACGACCTGCCTGGCAGAAAGGCAGATGGTCTATTCTGCAAAGGAGCCCGAACCAACACGGACTAAACTATACAATTTGATTTTAGATTTAACTGTGAACTCAATCTCGCTTTGTGAAGCATTTCCGCCTTACTACAAAAAATAATTAGACCCCTATTCTACTAAACACTGTCTGTTGGACAGTGTGCAAAAAACAGGCAGTGTCTAGGTGTAGAACTAATAGAACTTAGGTGTAAAATATTGAGTCTCAAGCATTATATCAGGGCACTATCGTATTTAACAGAATACGTATTTTGTATTACTTTAACGTTAGAATGTTCCCAAGTCTAGAGTGCAGGCTAAGAGGAAATTCTAATTAAGTTAACTAAGCAGAACGGACCCAACAAGTAGAGCTCGGACAGTAATGTAAAAGCACATTTTCCTAGCTTCTCCACTTTACATTGGCAGTTTCAGAGATTGGATCTATTAGAACTGGATCTACAAGAAAAAATAGATCGCTATAAATTGAAAAACGTATTATCAAATAAATGACATTTTCAATGTTGCTAAAAGTAACATATATAAAATATAGAGCACATATAACCTAAGGACCGCACAAAAAAAATAAAATCAACTTCAATTTTAATAATAAGTGGTCTGAGTAAAGTAATAGGCATTATTAAGTACTATTCTAAAACCACAAAAAGCTCTTGGTTAAATTTTAAATAACAAAAAAATCACAAATGTACATTTACAATAATTGCCATCTTCATTTTGTATTAAACATAAAAAACAATCAAATTGAGAACCTTCACGAAATATTAATTCATGATATAATGTGTTGTTGTTTGCACTATAAGCTTATTCTTAGAGATAAGGGCATCAACAAAAGGTAAGAAGGGGGCAGCTTCCCCTCCCCCACAAGGAACTTGAATGACCACTCAGGTCATTTTCACCAAAAAAGTAGCAATTGTCTTGTGAGTCACACTGAACAATCTTACTTAATAACATGCCAGTATTAGGTACTATTCTCTTCCGTGCACAACGTTTCTGGTGGTTTCATCAAAGGTGACGAGGAGGAACGCAGAGGAGGCAAAAAAAAGGCTGACT
>NJDD01002851.1:168893-206379 GCA_002245505.1 Calephelis nemesis
GACGGCAGGAATAGATAAGGCAGTGGTAAAAATCTGGGCGAGTCGCTGCGAAATTCTACTAGTTAGATGTCACGGTATTACTGCCTCTTACGAGCCTTGCCTTTTACGAGCTGCCTGGCAGGAAGGCAGATGGTCTGTTCTGCAAAGGAGCCCGGACAAACACGTGTTCAACGTGGTCGTGTAGTTTTTTACGCTGGACTCTGTATCGTTGTTGTTACAACGATATATGAAATGAAACGCCGCATATGAAAGACTTGTACTACAAGTCAAAATCTTCTGGTTTTTTCGGATTTTCGGAATTTGTATTATTCTCAGTCTCCAATTCAATTCGCCCCCCCCTGGCAATTCCCCTGCTTAAATAGAAGGCATTCTAGGTACAAGTCATCGAGTACAAGTACAACTTTGGCGACTCATGTTTTGCGGTAATAATTCACAACGCTTCCCCTCTTATGATGAGTACGACAAATGGAAACGGAGCTGCGACGGTGAGATAAAGAAATTATACCACTGCATGTAGACATGTTTTATTGCTCCTCGTTAGTGCGGAATGAGAATGACGGCGAAATATAGAAATAGTCATACGTCTCTCAAATAATCATTACGTAATTTTCTAGTTTCCGTGGTCATTTCTCATAAATGAAAGTCTGAAGTGAACATTGAAAATGTTTAATAAAATGGTACTTAGCTATGCAAAAGCACATTTATCATAAAAATGTTTCCAATTCTTTATATTAGTACTAGCTGCGCCCCGCGGTTTCACCCGCGTAAGTCCCAATCCCGCGGGAACTCCGGGATAAAAAGTAGCCTATATGTTATTCTGGGTCTTCAGCTACCTACATACCAAATTTCATCGTAATCGGCTTTGTAGTTTTTGCGTGAAAGAGTAACAAACATCCATACATCCATACATACAAACTTTCGCATTTATAATATTAATAGGATCTTGTAATAAAATAAAAAGGTAACCAATGTTAGGTATTTTAAAACGACACAAAGACTGGACAAACTTATGTCAAATTTAAAAACCATATCTACTAACTAAAGTGGAAATTTACAATTTACAATTACATTTATTTACATTTCTAGAATGTTTTTCCTGGATCTCGATTGAAGGCCGTTATTGTTCGTAGGTCTGTTTCGATTATTATACGTTTGGACGCGAAAACTCAAGGTCCCCTTTCAAATCTTACTTTCACTTCGTAGGGTATGTGGCATTAGAAAACTGAATTGAGTCAACAGATCGATCGAATAACAACAAAATGCCGTGATCCTTGTAAGTACCCATGTAAGCCTTTTGACAAACTGTTATGTAATCAAATTACAAAAGATACGAGTACACAAACGGGAAAGCACAACGGGATAACAAACATTTTATTTACACACAAATATTTACAAATGACAATCTCAATTCACAAATGAGAGCACTACGGAAAATCTGTGGTGCAACGCTCGCTGACCGCATTCGTAACAGTGAGATCCGAGAAAGAGTGGGATTGAAAGAAAGTGTTGGTGTTAAAATGCGAAAGGGCATGCTCCGCTGGTTCGGGCAAGTGGAAAAAATGACAGATGAAAGATTGACAAAGCAGATATACAATGCGAATGTGGATGGATGTAGGTACCCGGGGAGACCAAGGCTGACATTTCACAATCAGATCAATCGGATATTATCCGAGGGTGGTGTCAAGAGTCTCCGAAACCGGCGTGTTTGTATGAAAAGGGTAATGAATGTGAAGGAAGCAAGACAGGTTTGTCAGGATCGTGAGGTCTGGCACTCGATACTCTCTGCCTACCCCGTAAGGTACTTGGCGTGAAGATATGTATGTATGTATTTATACCACATTTACACATGTACAAAAACAATGTAAGTATAACAAATTTTAAGCCAAGAAAAGTTTTTATGAAAATAAGTTCTGCATACTCGTATTTTCTACCAAATTTTCTATTATTAACTAGCTATTAAGTACAGGCATTTTACTACATCACTGAGCTACATAATATATCATTGTATGAACAAAGGCCCTTTGATCTTATTGCAAATGTAACGAGTCCCACAATGCCGGAATACGAAAATATCCTTTCAACGACCACACACTATTCTTTTCAAAAATCTGACACAAATAAAAAATTACAACTTTCAAGAAAGGCTTACACAAAACCGTCTGAGACGGTGAGGTATGCCCGAAAAAAATTAATGATTGCAAAGAGTAAAACGAAATCTTAGGAGAAACGAGCTCCACGTCTTTCCGAGTTATAAAAGGTAAGAAAGAACTTGCATTTAGTGAATACCTATTCACAGTTGTAAATCCAGACCGCAACCCGCGTGTTCTGAGTGCTTTACGAATGAAACCCCTTTGAAGGGGTTTTACTTTTTTCGACAATCAGACTTTTTAAATTTTTTTATAAAACCAACCTTTGAGAGATACTTACATTTTGTTATAAATCTTTCTTTTCAAGACCTGATTTATGAATAGCATAAGACAGTATTATACGAATAGAGCGCCACTTTTAAAAACATTAACTTACATGTGCTGCGCTCTAGTATAAATTCGTTATGCGCAAGTCTGACTTGCCTATGAAGGGTTCCGTAGTAGCAAGCATAGATTATGGGCATTTTATATTTAGATGAGCCAAAGTACTATTTTATTAGTGAAAAGCATAAAACTACCTTTTGTTTTCTTGAAAATAAGTACTGTATTCCTTTAAATGACAAAAACACATTTGCAGTTTTCAAAAGGTGGGAGAAACAATTTTTATCACTTTGGAATTTTGTTTCTCAAATGATTGGCTTTGAGGAAAAAATATTCTAGGTAGCCTTTATTTATCTCAATGTAGTTTTTAGATCTATCTATAAAAACTCCACATAAGTAGGATTGATAAAAAAATGTTGGTTAGAGGGATTTATATTGTTTGTATTCAAAATGTAAAGTGGTTCATAGAGAGTTGTTCTTAACTACGTAGTTTGAGAATAAAATGACTGTGACTTACGGAGGAACGAAAAGACGGAAATACCGAATACAATATTCCATTAAAAAAATTTCGAAGGAAAGTATTTGACCTGTTGTTAGAGGAAATATATTATAGTGTCAAGGATTTTCTTGTAGATAAGAAGTTATAAGAAAATAATTGTAGTAATTATTACCCAAATATAATGAAAGTTGTGGTTGCCGGGGAGTTTGTTTCACCGTTTCTTTTCCTGTCAGGCTAGGTTTGGAAACGGTGGTAGTTTACGGTAGACAGGGTTAAATTTAAGTATAGTTTTAAAATGTTTGCTAATAAATAATTAAACCAGTTATAAATATAAACAAAAGGCTTAAAAGTTTAAGTATCTGTAATTAAATAATATTTTTTGAACATTAGAATATTTGCACACCAAAATATAGTAGAAAATGTTGATATCCTTAAATGTTTTTGTAACATCTCATTTACAAATATTCCGCAAATAAATAATTTTGTTTCTTTTAACATATGGGTGGCATTTTTGCCCGTTATCTACGGAACGCCAAAACTGAACAATTAAAAAACTTTATCCATAAAAAGCTCAAACGTTTAACATATAAATTAAATTTAATATATTTCCCCATGTTGATCGCCTTACCTATTCCTGCCGTCATAACGTCAATGCCTGCTGCTGACGTGTTCCAGTTGGAGGGTAAGGTAGCCGGTAAACTGACTTTTGCTCGAGGCCTTACATCCCGGCCTCAGGTTGGCAACGCACCATTACCACCTTTGGTGTCTCTAGGCGACGTGAATTTCTTACCATCAGAAAAATCCGTCTGCTTGTTTGCATTCCAATATTATAAAAAAAAGTCTTCTGTATAGAATAGACCATCTACTAGGCAGCTCGTAAGAGGCGAACAAAGGTCATTGGAAGTAGAGGGCTATGCTGCAACTCCTCCAAGTCCACCAACTCAGTTATTCCTGCAGCCATAATATCATGTTCCGGTCCGGAGCGTAGGGTAGCTACAATAATTAGCTTAACACCTCGGCCAAAAGCCAGCGATACACCTACAACATCTATGGTGTTTATAGACCAAGGTTATCTCTTATCATCAGCCATGTGCTAGTTAACTGTCTTCACTACATAGTATAAAACAAAGTCGCATCTTCTGTCCCTACGTCCCCCTTTGTATGCTTAAATCTTTAAAACTACGCAACGGATTTTGATGCGGTTTTTTTATTAAATAAAGTGATTGAAGAGGAAAGTTTATATGTATAATTCATAACCGAAGCTAAGGGCAGGCCGCTAGTATCACTAAATGAGGAAAATTTTAAGTCTCAGGTTGCAAATACACTTTTACCATCTTCGGTCGAACGGAGTGTAGAACCAACACATAGATCGTTTCTTTGTTTGCTTTTTGAAATAGAACTGAAAGGTTTTTTAAAAATTATTATATTCAGTTATGCTGGTTTCAATTTTCAAATGTATTTTTATGTTATCAAATATTGTACCAGACACTAGTAATTAATTTAATAAATTGTTACCCTATTTTTGTATTGAACAGACAGCGAATAAGTAGGTACATGGATCTTCTAATGGTTAAAGATAATCGTGGCTTATACCTTTGGTATGAGGCCGATTGTTGTAAAAGTCTACCAGCTACCCTAACTTCCGGGTCAGTACGTGGCACTGCCATTATGGCAGTAGGAATAGGAACCCGGAAAAGGTGCAGCACGGCACTCTACCAACAGTGAAAAAAGTATGCTGAAATTCAACTATAAAAGACTTGAAAGACTGTCACAAAATAAAAAGAACTTTATACTCATTTGAACAGTTGATGAAACGAACGTTCCTACTTAATTTAAACAACTGTTAACACTTCAACTTATCTAACTAAACTTTTAACTGTGCCCGAGCGGGGTTTTAAGACCTTTTACTGAACGCTTTAGTGAAATTCTCAAGATCAAAAGACTTTCCAAGTGGTTGCTTGAAATTTCCATTATACTTGTTCAAAGGTAAATTTACATTACCTAGATGCATATTTGATTCTTATGTTTAAGCCGTCAAAAGCATTTTGCCAAAATTTCAACAATTTTAATCAAATTACCATTAAGCTAACTTTAGGCTAATTTAAGTGAAAATCGTTGGTATTATAATTTGTTTTACAAATTAATGGAAGATAGGCTTTTAACCTCAGCCTGTTACTTTTAAGGTTTCAATTTTTTATGTTGTAAGATTATATAGAGGCAGTCGGCTCTCTTGGTGGTAATATACTTCTTACCAACCCTCTTATTGGTCATTATTTAAACCGAAAGTTTTAAATGAATAACTGTCGCCTAGAGAAAGTGTTGTTATACTGTTCCATCACTACGGTCGGGATATTAGGTGTGCACGTCTGTCGACTGCTCTACCCTCCAGGAAGGAACTGCCGCCATACCGCCACCACTACGTACTAAAAACTTTAACATCACAAATCACGACTTAAATGACTAGAAGCATCCACCACCACCATATTTATCTTTGTTCCCAATTTTACAAAATATATAATAATCTTCTTTAAATAAAAAAATCAAATGCTGTTCGTTAGTCTCGCTAAAACTCGAGAACGGCTGGACCGATTTGGCTCCTTTTGGTTTTGAATTTTTTTGTAGAAGTCCAGGGAAGGTTTAAAAAGTAAGAAATAAGGAAAAACTGCAAAGAAACTAGGAAAACCAACATTTAAAATTTTCCCATACACACGGAGCGGGTGGAACGTAGTTCGCCGGGACAGCTAGTAATAAATAAAAATGTACAAATACTAGTTGATCGAGTGGCTAGCGTACACGCCTAACCACACTGACTAACCGCGAGGCTCGGGTTCGATTCCTGACGGGGGCAGGCATTTTTGTGACGAACATTTAGGTGTCTGCATTTCCGGGTCTGGGTGTTTATTAAACTTATTCTGGTATCTATTTAAGTATTTCTATGTATTAGTATCATTGACTAGCACCCATAACACAAGCATATAATTTGCTTACTTTGGGGTCAGATTCAAATCACTGAATCTTCTAAATTAGAATCTCCAGGTTTAAGTTCATCAACTTATACTAAATATCACTGAAAATAAGTTCATTACTATTGTGAACTTAAAAAAACAAGAATAATAAAACAAACAGTGTAATAATTTAGTAACATGGCTTAAAATAATAAGAAAATGTTAGTTTCCGTAAAATGGAGAGGTAGGTACCAATGGCTCATTCGAATTTCTTTAGCTTTCAGCAAGTAAGGCACGTTTCAGTTTCACAAATCTAATTTTTCCTCCCAGAGGAATTTCTTTTTGAGAACTATCGGAATACCGTTCGGGCCGGTATTGCCAATTCCGTTGAATGTTCTATCTACTATAAACTTTTTGTTTGAACGAGAGTCGCATGTATCGCCATGTTACTTTCAATGATTTATTGTATTTTCTGGATATTTAAACAGTTGTAGTTTTCATTAACAGGGCGCTTTTCCCTCTTGGCACTAGAAGAAATTCCATATGGTGTTACTTTTTGAGCATACCGCCGAACTTCGTATCGATTGACATTAATAGCTTAAAAATTTTATAGAATTAAAAGTGGTTTTACCCACTTTCCTTGCTCTTGCCCCATTTTATCTGTTCCTATAATCCTTTGAGTTTGAGTTTCTTTCGCCGGATCTTCTCAGTGTGTGGTGTGCGATTGCAATCCGGTGGTAGTTTATAAAAATGTGCGCGTGCAAAAAAAAACTATGGAAGAAATCGATATTATGTACGGTAAAGATATAAAAAACAGATCTAGAAAAACGGTCAGCAGAACTCATTTTGAGCGTTCCTAGATTATTTGTCTGTTAGTTTCCCAGCCGCGATTCACGTTGAATCTGTAGAACCAATAGTGATGACTTTTACGTAAGTGGTCCCCCGCTCTATCCCACATAATTATACATCATATACGTACCACGATAGAGTAAAAATAACAAAAGAAAACTTGTCTATAATTTAGAAATACGCAGTTCATCTTCTTTTGTCATTATTTTTATTCGATAGAGTGTACTTTACAAACTGTCCCGTAGGTGTTTTCAGGTCAGGAAATTTGTAGCTTAGACATCAGGTAGGTACCTACGTTTTTCCCGTTTTTTCAATAACTGCTAATCCATTTTCATGATACTCGCATAATGTATGACAATCTGTTTAGTCGACTTGTTGTAAAAATGCAACATGTACACTTACCTATTAGTACCTACTATTGAAATGAAATGAAATTTATTCATTTGCGTTATGATAGTATGGAGGGCAAATATTTGATCAATATTTATAGAAATGAATTTTTTTTATGTTATAGGAAGGCAAACAAGCAGACGGATTTCCTGATGTTAAGAAATTCACGCCGCCTAGAGACACCAAAGATGGTAATGGTGCGTTGCCAACCTGAGGTCAGGATGTTAGACCTCGAGCAAAAGTAAGTTTACCGGCTACCTTACCCTCCGGACCGGAACACGTCATGACGTTATGGCGGCAGGAATAGGTAAGGCGGTGGTACCAAACCGGGCGAGTCGCTGCGAAACTCTACCACCTAGTCAGATGTTACTGTGTTAGTGATGATAAGCCTATGCTCGCCTTTTACGAGCTGCCTGGCCAGAAAGGCAGATGGTCTATTCTGCAAAGAAGCCCGGACCAACACGGGGAAAATATGTACATACGAGTATATTATTACATTTAAATCACAGCACTTATTTATATTTACTATTGGTCGCCCATTGGTCGAAATTAGACCATAATAAAAAAAAACAGTTGAAAGTTATTCAAAATAAATTACTAAAATATAATGTTCAAATGTTAAGGTGCTATTGTTTATAATTATCTTTTTAACGAAAACGCCATCCTTATTTACCAAGACCAACTATTTTGTTTTTAAACATTATGAATATAATTTGTGCGGCTATTACCTATATGATATATTTTTTTTAAAAACACATTGTCTTTTCGTTGCCAATCTGGGAATCGAACCCCGGCCCCCTTGTAGTGAATTCCAACACAGGATTGCCAGATGATAGCTGCGATATAAAAGTCTATTTTAAAAACAGCTATACTAACATTGACATCAAGTGTACTCGAGAAGTTTCTTGCAATTATGTGTCTATATTGTGTCTTAAAATGTCTTAAGAACCCACTGCAGACGCCAAGAAGCAACAGTTAACGTTATTTTATTTTGCCAAAACGGAAATTATTAGCGAAGTGTTTATGAGTACTTCGTTTTATAGAGATAATACTTTCTTTGTCTTGCGGACACAATTTTCTGACAGTGAGGTAAAAATAATGAACTTAAAAAGAACACAGAATAAGCAGGCTCTAAATGAAATCAATAACATTACATCAGAATTTGTACTCTTCAATGTCGATCTTCGGTAGAATTCAATTGTATGCAGACTTTCCAAATAACATCGTTTTACACAAATTTCGATTCATTACAAAATGAAAAAAAACTCTCCCCGTGTTTGTCCAGGTCCGCTGAGTAGGCTATATGTGGCGAGCACTAGTTAAAATATAAGTCAGAATCAACTAGACCACGGGTGGTAGAGTGCTAAGCAAAAAATTTCCCAGATACAGATCTACCGCCTTACCTATTCCTGCCGCTATAATTACTTGCGTCATGTTCCGGTTTGGAGAGTAGGGGAGCCGTTAGACTTGCACCATAGGTTAACATCCTCGTCGTAGGACAAAGAAATGAGCTTGAAAATCAAACTCGAGACCTCGTATAGTCAAGTCCGACACCGGATCGCTTGCTGCATTGACAATTATTAACATTTGATGTGTCACTTTTTGTATCATCCTCAGGACTTTACAAGTAAGATGAAAGAGAACTAAGGGTCACTCTATTTTATATTAGAAACGAGTGGATCACCTGACGGTAACTCATACTCGACACAGGCATCAGCAGCTTTAGGAGTACAAAACGTTGCGTTGGAGAATTTCCAGGGTTGAGCGACGCAGATTTCAACTTTGTGTGATGTGTGTGGATGTGTGTTGAAAAATCTTGACAGGTATACAAAAACTGCACGGTATGACACACTGGCGCCGCGTTACCGGCACTCCAGCATCTAATCAAGATTATGATGTTCCAAAAAAATAAGCCTATATTCACCTCTTGTGAGTAACCTGGTATTTTTATACAGTTCTAAATAATTAAATAGTTTTAATTACAAAGGAGATTTTTAATTGGACTGTATTGTTTATTCTATTTTTTTTTGTATGTTCGTTACGCAATAACTCAAGAAATATCGGACTTATTTGAAAGTAAGTCATGATTTCGAGGAGGTCCCATATAAACTGTGGTCTAGCAGGTGTTGGACTAAACGTCATGATGTCCCGGGTTTGATTCCCGGGTCTGGCTACAAAAAGAAAATATGTTTAAAAAAAATGTTACTCGGGATTAAATATGAGCCCGGTTGGCGATAGGCTTGCCTTACCCGCCAACACATTGTGGTACTTAGTGTTTACGGTTAGTCTTAGTTGTGCCTTACCTCTGCGGGGATATGGGCGTGAAGATATTTTTTTTTTATAACCTAACTAGCGGTTTTTGTTACTTCATAATAAAATGTAATAGGATGTTGACACGTAATAGTTAAATAATTGTAGTCGGTTTTTGTCAATTTGACACATATTTAAAAAATCAAAATACCATATTTTATTTGAGACCACAGTAAAACAGCCATTTAGACGAAACCTTTTAAAAGATTTCTAAACGGGATTCTATATACGGGAAAATTTTATGTAAAATTAATATGTAATTGTTTAAAATACTTGAAAATCCGTAATAAAAGGTGGATAATCAAGGGTTGGGATGAGCGGGATTTGGGTAACAAAGATAAACCTAACGCGGATTTCGTAAAATTAACACCTGATCCAATTATGTTAATACAGGCACGTTTAGCCTCACGTGAGGTTTGGCCGCTCTCGCCGTTATCTCGCGCTAAATTGCTGGATCTTTGATTTTTCGTCGTCGTCTACATAAGGTTTAAAAAAGTTTATCGCCTCGGTGGTCTAGCGGTCTGGCGTAGGACTAGGCTTATCAAAGTTCCTGATTCGATCCCCGGGATTAACTAAAAATATAGAAAATATGGTTTTTTCAATTTTTTAACAAAAATATCGTAGTTCGCGATTGGATATGTGCCCGGTTGGCGATAGTCTTACCACATATCGCATTGTAGGACTTAGGTTTTTGGCTAGTTATGGGTGCTCTGGTTGCGAAATCCCTATCTCAACAAAGGTTAAAAATTTGGGTGTTCTTTGGACAGTACATTGAATTGGTCTGTTCATGTAAAGGAAATCAGCAAAAATATGTATGCTGCTCTTTCGGCTCGGCTAGTTCTTTAAATAGACTTCATAATGTTCTTTCTATAAATAATAATAAATAATAAATATCCCTGGACAAATTACACAAATTGAATCTAACCCCAAAGTAAGCAAATTATATTCTTATGTTATGGGTGTTAGTCAACGATACCAATACAAAGAAATACTTAAATAGATACTAGAATAAATTTAATAAACACCCAGACCGGAAATGCAGACATCTAAATGTTCATCACACAAATGCCTGCCCCCGTCGGGAATCGAACCCGAGCCTCGGGGTTGGTCGTTTTAGTTAGGCGTGTACGCTAGCCACTCGACCAACGAAATCACACTGGCACAATCACTACTTCTTCCGATTCTAGATTATGCTGATACAAGTTTTTTTTAACTGTAAATCAACTTGATAAGCTTGAGCGCCTTCAAAACTTAGCGATACGGTTCATTTACGGACTTCGTAAATATGACCACATTTCTTCATTTCTAGCGAAGGATAAATGTGAGACCACTGTTCTCAAAGGCCTTCTAAAAACCTCGTACTAAAAATTCCAGAGCATAATAGAAGTTTTTTGAAGACGTCTTTTAGAGTACAAGCTACAAAACTTTGGAAAGATCTCCTTGTAGCAATAAGGCAGGCAGAAAGTAAAACTGTTTTTATAAAAATTGTAAAGGAATTTTACCTTAAGTCATTACAGCCGTAGCGAGCGCCGGGGAATGTTTTTACTGTCAAGATCTAAATTTTGGCAAATATTTACCTTAAAGTATATCGTTTGATATATAGTTATTTACTTAGCTTTATTATTATAATTATTTAACTATTAATGTATTGTATTTTCTTTTTTTTTTTAATGTTGTACTTTTTCCTTATTTGTGTATTTCTTTTTTCTGAATGCTGGTTGTTTAAAAGAAATTGCTTATTGGCGATAAAACCGCCATTTGTATAAATAATCTACTTGCTGTTGTAGGTAATAGTTGTAGTACTTTTAATACTTGTAGTACTTTTATTATTATTATTATAAGCTTTTCCAGGTATATAAAGGCTAAGTGCTATGCGCATAAACACCTTTTGCATTGTTCATATCATTGACCTCTAAGTATAATAGGTCACACTATAAGTTTAGCGTAACTTAAAAAAACAACATGTTATGATCAAAATGGTTCGTTTCCAAGGAAAATGTTTAAAATTTAAAGGAGATTATTTTGAAAAAAAATAAAGACAGTTTCGTTTTAAAACAGGAGGACCACAGATCTGAATGCATGTTTTCTACGTGCTGATTGAACACTATCACTGCCTCTTCGGAGTTAGTTCAAGTAAAACTTCTCATCAAATCTTTGATTTAAGTGAAAATACAGAAATCACAGATTACTAGGTCGTGAAGCCTACTTACTCGCCTACTGGGGCTATGCGCAGGAAGAGTGAAGAGAGGTACCCACTTTTTTGGAAGCTAAAATGACTTTGTTCTGCTGGCCGTGTGTGAAGAAGCGTTATCAACTTATCATAAAGTATCTTCACGCCCTTATCCCCGAAGAGGTAGGCAGAGGTACAACCAAGGCACCCACGACTAGCCGAAGATACTAAGTCCCATAATGTGATAGGTGTCAAGCCTATCGCCAACTGGGCACGTTTCCAATCCCGACCAACATTTTTTTTATTAGAAAATTGGAAAAATCCAATCTTCTTTTTGTTGGTCGACCCGGGATTCGAACCCGAGACCTCATGCAGTCAAGTCCAACACCCGGACCGCTCGACCACAGAGGCGACACTCAACTTATCATGGTGTAAGAATGCGGCTTTTGGGTCGTCTTTGGCGAACTTTTCTAACACCCTGGGTAAACAAATGGTAGAACACGCGGCATTACAATATTTTGATCTTCAAGTAGAATTTTACAGACGGGACCCGTAGCGGAAAAAAAAGAGATAATTTTTTTACCAAATTTTCTCGCCTGTCTCAATTTTGTTGACCTGTTCTCATTTTCAAACAACCATTCACAAGATTGCATTTTTTTTGGGTTTTAAAAAAAACCTACGTTTCGTCTCCTATGACAATTGTCTGTTCATGAGGGACCCAACGACACCAAAGTTTCCGAAATTTCAATTCTTCGTGTAAAATTTTCTAAAATTGGCTCATACCAAACCCCAATAGTCTTCGAATTGTCTCATAGGTAATCCGGTTTTTTCATGATAATGGAAGCCAAACAAGAAAACGGATTTCCTGGTGGTAAGAAATTGACGCTGCCTAGAGACACCGAAGGTAGTAATGGTGCGTTGCTAACGCAAAAAGAGAACTGTAAAAGAGAACTTTTAAAATAAAAAAAAATCATCAAAATTGACTGTTGTTAGGTACTAAGCCAAGCTTCATACAAAAAGTTCAATCCCCTTTATTTATTTGCGGAATATGTGTGTTAAAGTTGTTACAAAGATGTTTTAGATATAATACCAACATATTCTTCAACATTGTGGTATGCAATTATTAACTAAAATTTAAAGAAATTAAATATTAATATACATTTAAACCATATAACTTTTTTTTTTATATATTTAGTAAATATTTTAATTATGTGTTCAATAAGCTTCACAATTTATATCATAAATGCATATTTTAAAGATAGATTAATTTCAATCTTGTCTGCTGTACACTATCATAGTTTTCAACCCTACAGCAAAAGAAACGGCAATACACACTTCCAGGCAACCAGGCCTATAATCTATATGCCTTTACTACTACCGTTTCCAAATCTAGCAAGTCAGGAGAAGAAACGGCGAAACAAACTCGTTTGACCGCCTCGTTGGTCGAGTGGCTAGCGTACACGCCTAACTACATCGACCAAGCGCGAGGCTCGGGTTCGATTCCTGACGCGGGCATGTATTTGTGTGATGAATATTTAGATGTCTGCATCTCCGGGTCTGGTTGTTTATTAAATTTATTCTGGTATTTATTTAAGTATTTCTATGTATTAGTATCGTTGACTAACACCCATGACACAAGTATATAATATGCTTACTTTGGGGGTAGATTCAATTGGTGTGACTTGTTCAAGGATAATGGTTTATTTATTATTTATTTATTAAACTCCTCGGTAACCATTATTTCTTAGTTTTAGAATTTCATAGTCCTTGATCGTTCTCACCCAAGTTGAGATATGTCTAAAAAAACTTTAGGTTTTATAAAATAACGAAGGTTAGAGCGTCGTGAGCTCTTGGTCTATTAATTATATTGCAGGTTTGAAAAAAGGATAGATTTTTTTTTTCACATAGACCATGTAATCGGTACCTATTTTTAACGTGTAAACATATTAAAAACATCTTCCATGTTATCAAAATATATAAAGTATTATTTAGATAGCTGGAGCATGCACGTCATATTATCTTTTGATTAATTCTCATTTTTTATATGAATTCGTACTTCGATAACAATATCGTCCTTTTTTTTATGATATTAGAAGGCAAACAAGCTGACGGATTTCCTGATGGTGAGAAATTCACGCCACCTAGAGACACCAAAGGTGGTAATGGTGCGTTGCCAACCTGGGGCCGGTATGTTAGGCCTCGAGCAAAAGTAAGTTCACCGGCTACCTTACCTTCCGAACCGGAACACGTCATGACGTCATGGCGGCAGGAATAGATAATGCGGTGGTACCAATCCGGGCGAGTCGCTACTAAACTCTACCACCTAGTCAGAATTCACGGTGTTAGTGACGGTGAGCCTTTGCTCGCCTTTTACGAGCTGCCTGGCAAGGAATGCAGATGGTCTATTCCACAAAGGAGCCCGGACCAACACGGGACCAACATCTGTTTGTCTGTCATGCATTACGGAGATACCACTAAACTAATTTTAATAAAATAAAAGTTTGTAAGATAATCGTAACTATTATACAACGACGAAGTCGCCAGTAAGTAGCTAGAGAAGAACAAGTAAATCACACATCGTACGTAAAATGGTTCACCCTCCACATGATCAAAATCCTGAAATTAACTACTTAAATATATGACGAATTAGGAACGTTCGTGGTGTTTTTAAAAAGTGTGACGTCATCATTGCTGACGCCACTGTTGTAGTTTCCACGATGATGACTCATTTTGGGCGTTCTCAAAAAAAAAACTTCACAAGCACTTTTACACTCCGTTTATTTAACGGGCAGCATAACGACGTGCTGCCATTGGCTTGTGAATCGTGAATGCCTTATCGCTTACAGTGCAGCCGTTTTTATAAGGCTCGGCGCACGTGCAGGCACAGGTGTTTACAAGTCGTTAGGCTAAGTATCGAAATAACAATGATAACCTTAATTTTACATCGCAATCGACTCAAAGTAATCAACTGATGGTTTATAAACTTATTTTCTGGACATCATCAAATTATTTAACTTAATTATTCTAGTTTTTCAGAGGAACTAATGTGGTTGCGCCGACATATACATGAATCAAAAGCAGACAAAGAGAACAATAAAATCTAAAATAACTATTATGACAGAGCTCTTTGATCAAAAAAATTCACCTTAATCGTAAAGGATTTCACTTCGACACTTCTTATCGAAGAAAAAAGGTTAAGAAAGATTTTCGGAGTATTTACCTTAAAAGAGCCAACGGCATACGGCCCCGAAAATATTGTCCATAATTTAATCTAAGAAAAGGGTATATCTATTTTCCGGGTGTACGCGCACCAACGGTTTTTATTGAATGGGACGTCTCTATTATTCACATTCACTTTCACCGCAATAAAAGTGGATTATGACATTAAGGTGTGATTAGAAAAAGATGAGCCCACTTCATCTAAATACCTTTTGTCGCAATAATAACCCTTCTACAAAAGAGTCCACTGAATTCTTGTAAGATACAAATTTTATGCAAGCCAAAAATCTGAATCCTTTCTTTAAAGTTACTTTTTATCATGTTCACGTGATATTAAGAAAAATACTTTGTTCATAACAGTTTACTAGCAAACCGGCTTAGTCTTCTTCTTAACATTATTTATCCTAGATGCAAGTTTCTGAAAGTTTTTCCCCCGTGTTGGTCCGGGCTCCTTTGTAGAATAGACCAATAGCCTATTTTAGGATTAGGCTAAGTTTTAGCCAAAATGTCTAATGATTATTTTTCAATAATTAAAACAATTTTCCCGTGTTGGTCCGGGCTCCTTTGTAGAATAGACCATATGCCTTCCTGTGCCAGGCAGCTCATAAAAGGCGAGCATAGGCTTGCCGTCACTAACACCGTGACATCTGACTAGGTGGTAGAGTTTCGCAGCGACTCACCCGGATTGGTACCACCGCCTTACCTATTCCTGCCGCCATAACGTCATGACGTGTTCCGATTCGGAGGGTAAGGTAGCCGGTAAACTTACTTTTGCTCGAGGCCTAACATCCCGGCTTGTGGTTGGCAACGCACCATTACCACCTTTGGTGTCTCTAGGCGGCGGGAATTTCTTACCATCAGGAAATCCGTCTGCTTGTTTGCCTTCCAATGTCATAAAAAAAAAGTAGAATGACGGTGACTGAAAGTAAAGGCATCTTTTGTATAACTAATACTTTTTTAAAATGAACACTTTTTGTCAGTGAGTCTAAGAGCTTTTATTTTTGATAAGACGGCAAACAAGCTCATAAGTCTTCTAGTAGTAAAAGACAACCATGGCACACGAAGAATAGAATAGATTAAAATAAAAAAATATGTTTATGTACGTACACCGTACAGAAAGCACTTGTGATGAGTCTATATAGTACTAAAAACTACTAGCGGATTGGAACGCGGCCACACGTTCAGAAGATCAAGCCAGAAACTCAGCGGGCTTGCCTTTTTTTCTTATTCTATACAAATTCATTAGTAATACATCACATTATTATGTTATTTTGATATTATATATAAAACTATTTATAATAATATACTCCAACACTACATGAGACAAAATCCTAAAACACATAAAAGACGGTAGGGCGCGTCATTTTAGCTTAAAGGATCAATAACACAATAAGTGAAGCCAAAATGTAATTCTTGTACATAAATAACTATTGTGATACAGTTTGTTTTACCAAATAAACTAATTTAGATGGTAATGACCGATGTAACACAATATTTTTGTTGGTTGTAATTTATATAAATCTATTAGTAAATTAATCTTAATGTGATATGGCTTAATGCGATTGAAGCCTCAAAAACTACGTGATAGGTATTAACTGGCCGGCCACAATTAAGCCGCAGACGGGAAAATTACGAACGTTGTCCGCTTTAAATTTCACACGTAACTACTGAAATACCAGCTCGTGTATATTCATTAGCAAAATGAACCGCTGCTTTACAGAGAATATCTAATTTTCACGTTTCTTTTTATTTAAAAGCGAAATATTGCTTTAATTGTACGATACGTGCATGAAGTAATTTATATTTAAATCTAGAATATAGTTAAATTAGTTTTTTCCCGCGGCGTTTTTATTAAAGTCGTTCAACTTTTTAGCGAGAACCGGTTATATTTAGCCTATGTTACTATCTAGCTTCCTATCTCCACTCTAAATACATATCATAATATCTTCTCTCCATCACAACATGTAAAAAAGACAAATAAACTCTTCTGAATTCATAAAATGAAATAAAAAAAAGATGTTTCATAATTTGTTTGCTTGATTAAATCCTTTAAATATCGTAAAAAATGGGTACCATCCTATTAATATTATAAATGCGAAAGTTTGTATGTATGGATGTATGGATGTTTGTTACTCTTTCACGCAAAAACTACAAAGCCGATTACGCTGAAATTTTGTATGTAGGTAGCTGAAGACCCAGAATAACATATAGGCTACTTTTTATCCCGGAGTTCTCGCGGGATTGGGACTTACGCGGGTGAAACCGCGGGGCGTAGCTAGTTAATCATAATATGGAATTTTATAAAATATAATAAAAGTGGCATACGTATTAGATATAATTACGTAACGCAAAATTAAAGTTTTTACTAATCAACAGAGATGGAATTAGTTTTGAGTTTGAAACACTTAGTTTAATTCATATTTTTTTCCGTGAGCAAAATTGAAATGAAATGAAAAAATTAAAATGAAATTAATTCACTTATTCAAATGAAGTTTCGTTATTGCCAAGTGAACCAAATGAATCGAAATTTAAAATGACGTGTGAATTGTAACTGAGCACTAAAACTGTAATATGTCACTCAATTCTGAAAAAGTATTACAAAACCATACACGCCATTCATAGCAATACAGCTTACGGCGGCTTGATGAAACTGTGACGTCCGTCAGCCAGGACCGTTCCAATTATACAGTACAACACTAAAGGCACTCGAGTAAAGATCACACAGAAAGAGGTTTGATGTAATCTTGTTAGGGTGTAACGTTAATCCTGTACTATTATTTCAGCAAACCTACATGGCAAAAATAAGTAAGTATTCATCGAAAATCTCAGCACTTAGAAGCTCGTATTTTTATAGGTTTGACCATGGTACACGAACATATCAGCCATTCAAGTGATAAACTTGCATTCAACTAATTTTTTGAAGGCACAAAAAAAGACCGCTAGTTTGTATATCACCAATCTTGAAAAACTATCAAAAACACTATACTGTACTTACAGAAATAGAGTGCTTTTAAATACAATGTCACTGTAATCAGCCAGCATTTAATGCCGATTAATCGATACAAAATTTTAAGGCTACGAGTAAGCATCTTACGGATAATTACGCCTTATGTTTGTAATCTGAATCCCCTCGAGTGACTTTAAAGTTTTCGTCATAGGTCATTCACAAAACATTAAAAAAGACACACTTCGAACTTTTGGAACAACATTTTAAAAGTATAAGTTTATGACGTTACTTTTAGTTTCACAGGCAAATAAGTCAAAGAATTTCTCGTTTCTTCCGTTCGTTTGGTCCGGGCTCCCTTGCAGAATAGACGATCTGCCTTTCTGCCAAGCAGGTTGTAAAAGGCGAGCATATTCTTACCGTCTCTAACACCGTGACATTTAACTAAGTGGTAGAGTTTCGCAGTTACTCGTCCGGAATGCCACTACCGCACGTCAGTGCTTGCCAATGATGTGTTCCGGTTCGGAGGACAAGGTAGCCGGTTAACTTACTCTTGCTCGAAGCCTAACATCCCGGTCTTATGTTGGCAATGCACCATTACCACCTTAGTTTATCTAGGGGCGTGAATTTCTTACTATCAGGAAATCCGTCTGCCTGTTTGACTTCCAATATCATAAAAATTAAAATCAAAAATCAAATATTTGACATGCATATACTTATTAGTAAAATAAAAAATCAATCAATTTATTAATGTCCTTGCAATTACAATTACTTTTATTGCAATCAAGTTTCGAATTTCAATACAGTATTTTTTTACTATCTACGTTACCGCCAAAAGTCGGCAAACTTCTATATTATAACGCATTTTTACAGAGCATTACACTAAAGAATTTTTACTTCAAAATAGGTTTTGCATTTATTATTAATTATTTGGAGATGACTTTCTGTATTAGTCTTTTTAATAGGGCCCAAACGGCGCTTTTGTTCAAAACTGTACACGTTGGCAATTTTACGTCCATTTTTTATTTTCGAATAAGAGAATCCAAGATAAAATACGGCTGTAGGTAAGGCGCTGGGACGTGCTGTTATACACGACAGCTGCTTTATTTATGTGTTCAATATTTTACAACCCATAAAACTTCTGCTTAAAATAAGAAACGTTTTAAGTAAATAGATGGTAGAGGAACCACAAACGTAAAGTTTGAAAATACGCATATTACCCGAAAATCATTTTTCATTCTGCATCTGTTCTGTTTTTTAAATAATGAAAAGTTATAAAAATGTGACAAATGCCTTTTTATACTTATTATTTGGGTTTTGTGGACGTAAAAACGATATATACTTATTATTACTTTTATACTTATACTCGTATGGATGCGTAAGTAGTTTAGACGTTTTACAGAATAATAATTTACACTTTTCAAATAGTACATTTTGCTTTTCCACAATAAATGCATTGTGAAAAATATAAATAACTAGATAGTAGACTACATGTATTGAATGTTTTTGAAAATTATTTGTGTACTCTTACAATAGAATTCAACTAGGTGTCTTTGATGAAAAATATAAATAGTATCCTAATATTAACTACGCTGTTCCTATTATCAGGATCATATAATATATGGAAATGTTATTATTTAATACTTAAAGAATGCAACAGTAGCTTTTATTCTGTCAATTAAGAAAAGGAAACAGTTTGATGCGTTTCCCGACGGTAAGAGATACCCGTAGCCTAGGGACGTCATAAATGTCAACGTTTAGTTGCCACTGAGGCTGTGAGGATTCTAGCCTAAGCCGTAATAATATGATAATAACAGGATGATTGAAAAGCACAGCATTTATGACATAATACGTCCTTTCTAGGCCTTTTAAAACAAAAACTTAAAAAAATAATTTATTCCATTTCCAAAATAACTTATTATTAAAAAGTTAAAGCAAAAACCACGTAAAGTTATGAAGTTAAGCGATAAGTTACAAGAGTTAGTGCTCCATTTTTCGTTATTATACCAGTGTGATTTATGAATCATGTTCCCAAGTTATAACTTTAAACTAATATTTATTTGTATAGAACACCCTCTAGATACGGCGTTCGCGGAAAACTTTCTGTATTTTTATTTTAATAGAACGAAAACTTTAGTTTGCACGCTTTATTATAGAATCAATTGTTTTGTAACATTTGTGAATTAGTTTAAGTACATATACATGAAAGTATACAAAAAGTGAATTAAAGGTTTACAATTTTAAGTTGTAACATTTCTAGTCGATAAAGGTGGTGGTAGGTAATAGTGCTTGCAGCAGCTTGATCAGACTGGTTCCACCGTATCCTCGTCCAGGCTCTCCATCATTATGAGGATAAGTCGATTGAATTGAATGTACTCGTACACTTGGCACATAGGTCATGCGAAAGAATACTAGCTCAGGTTCATGTCTGATGAGCGGACTGAAGCTTAACACTCAACTGTACGTATGAACACTACGGGCATTCTAGACGGTTATACATGACAAATACGGTTGCTATCACGCTTTCCAACAAAGGTCACCTTGGCGGAAACTTTATTTCGTTCTTCCAATAAACACGCTTTACGACACAGGCAACCTTAAAAGATACTTTCTTTCAATTTTCCAATTGTTACTAAATTTGAATGGATATACCATGTTCCAGACGTGTGCAAACTAATGTTCACAACAGTATTTACAATCGTCTAGAACACATATATGTCATTTTCTTACGAAAATAATTTCTTTGACTTTGTAATGAAGTCCGCATATATAATTTTTTTAAACTTATTTAAAAGGTAGATCTCTTATAACCCTGGGCAGCTTGTCGTAGAAAATGTACATTGACCCACAAAGGATAATAATATAATAATAATAAACAATATAATAATAAAAACATAAGATTCTCAGAAGTTTTTTGAGAACTCCAGATTAAAATATTTATTTCTGATCTCTGAGTGAATTCCTTACAAAAAGATTATTAATAGCTCTAATAGCTCTTTTTTGTAAAACAAATATAGAACATATCTGTAGAATTTCCATAAATAAGAATCCCTTAATCCATTAGACTATGAAAATAGTTAAAATACACTATTCAGGAAGTCACGACACATGTTAATTTTCTTGTTTTTTAATTGCAAACGCTGCTGAACTAAGCCTTTTTGCCAGCTTCTCAATATGAGGGCCAGATAGTAATTTATTATCAATTATTATAGGTACCTATCTAAAAAGTTAGAGGATTCAATCAGATTCATTTTAAATTCATTCAGTTGCAAGTTTCTATAAATTTTAAAGAAAGAAAAAATTTCGCCCCAGACAGGATTTGAACCTGTAACCTTTCGTCTCAAGCCGACAAATGCTCTAACCAATTGAGCTACTGAGGATTCAAGTCCCGTGGCGAAATTTTTAATTCCTTTCTAACCCGTTAACGCGGGTAGTTATGTCCTATAGATACACAATTCTGAGTACCCTTCAAATGAGATCATCATTACAGATGAAATTTACATTTTAGAATGGCCGTAACTTTCGTTTCTTGCATCGTATTATATATTTGCTATGTATAATAATGTAGTACCAGGCTGATTTTTTTAATGATTTAGTCTGACTATATGGAAATCATTAATTTTAAATTGTTTGGGAATCAGTTTTGTTTATTTGAATTTGTTTTATATCTTCTTTGGGCATTTTATTTCAAAGTGAACTTTTAGTTACATCCCATGAAGATTTGCATTTATTATAATATCGTTTAATATATTTGAATAACGATTAACGCCTGTTTCTGAGATTCTCGTATATATTTTGATGATACCTTATAATTCATTTTCTTTCTCTTTGTATTATATTGAGAATAACGTAAATTTAAATATACTTGTCATTTTACTTTTCACTATTTAAAAGACCCTTGGAAAGTTTTTCCTTGAATTTTTTTCGTCTTTCTAAATATTGAATACACAATTTTGATACAGAGACGTTAAAGTAAGGAGATGTTTATTTGTTTATTTGCAGTTAGAAAATAGTCTCACCATCGCACTCAGAGCCCAGAGACGTCAATTTACATATAATCTTATATTAGCTAGCGACAAGATATGACTAATACGAGTTTGTGTGTAATCTTGCACAAGTTCTTACATTTTATTGGATTAATTCGCAAAAACGACCTCGTAAAGTTAATTAACTGCAAACAAAACACCCGAAATAATCCTGAACGCTGTTAGCGCCAGGAATATTACACTTTTATTTACCTATAAAACTTTGTATTTGCGGATTTTTCCAAGAAAACTATTAGATCTGTGAGACTCTGTAACAAATAGTTCCATGGTCGATTTACTTTTACAAGCTATTTTAGTTTCACCGAGTTCTATTAAATGTCCAGTAAACTAATTTTATGACCTTGGATTTTCTTCCTCAATTGTATTAAGAACATGGTTAATTAAGAATAGTGTACAGTAAGCAACCGAAATATATGACCCCCTGACAGTACTTTGAAAGTATTGCAAGTATTGTAAATTATAGATAACATATTACAATTTTTTTTAACTTTAAATGTTTTAATTACTCTCCGGACTGAAACATGGCACTATCATTATGGCGGCAAGAATAGGTAAGACGGTAGATCCTTTCCCGGATAACAGAACAGTACTTGTTGGTAATGACCAATTTGATATTAAATCGCCTGTTACGGAGCTTTCGAGCAGTAACATCAGGATTGACTCTCAATCTACAAGGCCGTTGCCAGGATTCTGTCCAGTAGGGGACATACAATAAAAATCTATATATCTAAATAGACAAAATTTTTAAAATATGGTTTTTATCATATGAGTACCTCACGTAAGTGCTTAGAAGAGGCGAGGTAAAAATGTCTAGCAAAAAATTATAGCCAGAAACAGGAACCTCTTTCAATTTCATTTTTTTCTTGGACAAATTTCTTAACAATTTTCAGTCATTTGAATAGTTGCAGTGATTTTGGGGTGAGGGGGGATCTGAGGAAAGTGGTTTGCTGAAAATTTGTGGTTTGTTGAAAATGTATCTGATTAACGCCTCGTATCGCCCGTTCTTTTGTACTCTAAGATTCTAATTTATTCTACAGAATTTCCCTTAATGAGGATCCCATATTGCAAAACAGAAGAAAAATACCCATGATAAGCTAAGAGAGATGCATTCAAGCCTACCACTTCTCTTATTCTTCTTAATACATGAACGTATGAATTTCATTTCAAAGTGCATTCGTAGAAGACTGAAGAGTCTTTGCAATACCTGACTGGACTGAAAAAAGGCTTACGATTCGGTATTGCATTCGTGGTTGCTATAAATGCTGGAACTGTACAAAGTTGATATAGTTGTAACCACTTTTCTCGCTTCATTTATGCGGAAGGGGTTTATGCGGTTCTGTCTTTCAGGGGGTGCAATTTTTTTTTATAAATCTAGTAAAATATAAAGCAAAGAATTATAGTAAGTTGATGCGGCAAACGTTGTTTTGCTATATAAATTATTTCTACGAAAAAATGTTGAGGGTGATCACCCTTATCACCAAGGGGTATGAAAAATAGAGCCAATTCTCAGACCTACTGAATATGCAAAATTAAATTTGGTGAAAATTGGTAAAGCCGTTTCTGAGGAATATGATAACTTACATTATGATATGAGAATTATATATGTATTGATATATTATATTCTACGCTTTGATGCGAAAAAAAGCTACATCTCTGCTACAGCGCCTACGTACCAGAGACAATAGTATCCTAGGGATGATTGCTGCCAGGCCCGACTGCTCTATACAGCATCGCTGGATAGAGACTGCAGTAGGGTTAATTAAGTAGAGCATTTATTCAATATCAAATGTACACTAACAATACTAACATAGTCTATAAGGCAATACTTGTTACTAACACATAACACAATAATTACTGATCTATGGTCTGAAATAAAATTATTATTATTATATCTTTGACCATAAAAATTCAAAGTGTATGTCATTGATTTTGAGATAAATGATATTCAAAACTTTATTTTTTGAAACTAATTACATCTTAAACTCACCACTCACCACTACTTTTTGGTCTCTATAGTACTAGCTTAAAGTAAATAAATAAATATCCCTGGACTAGTCTCACAAATTGAATCTAACCCCAAAGTAAGCAAATTATATGCTTGTGTTATGGGTGTTAGTCAACGATACTATTACATAGAAATACTTAAATAAATACCAGAATACATTTAATAAACACCCAGACCCGGAAATGCAGACATCTAAATGTTCATCACACAAATGCCTGCCCCCGTCAGGAATCGAACCCGAGCCTCGCGATTCGTCGATGCAGTTAGGCGAGTACGCTAGCCACTCGACCAACGAGGCGGTCAAAAAGGCGGTGTTAAAGAGCATCGCCGCACTTTTGCCCGAGTTTTTCTTAAAGGCTTCTTATGAAGGCGCGTTTGAAAAAAGAATATCGCCAACTGGTTTTCGTATTTTAAGCTTAAGTTGCATAGCATAAGAGGTAATTTCAAATATTCTTCTAGATTCCCTAAATTATACTTTAGCACACAAAAAAGAATAAATCGAATATGACTACGCGTTACCATGACTTACTAGGCGTCCCAGCGAACTTTATTCCACCCGTTCAGTTAGTATGGAAAAATTAAAATGCTGCTTTCCCTAGTTTTCTCGCATTTTTTCCTTTCATTTGATCTTTTTTCAAAAGATTAAGAATTAGTTTGTCAAGTCCAGGAAAGGTTCACTTTCCTGGACTTGAAAAACTAATTCAAAACCAAAGTTAGCCGAATTGATTCAGCCGTTCTTGTGTGTGTATATAAAATCGTGTATGTATAAAAAAAACAATACTAGCCGACCCAGCAAACTTCGTATCGCTTGACATTAACTGCTACTACATCATATAAACATTCAGCGATTACTTGTAAATAACAATTTAATTTAAAAAAGTTTTCCAGTGGACCAAATAGTTAATCTGAACCATACAAACACACCATACAAACACACACAAAATCGCTCCATTAGCTTAGAGGGTCGTTCAGTGACATACACAGGCGCCAAGAATGTATATAATGATAGAAGATAGATAAAGCTATATTATATTTCATTAGTATCCCGTCTCCCATTAGGGAAGTATCCCTTCTACTAGTTTATCTTTTACTAGTATGTGCTCTCCACATACTGGTAAAAGATAGCACTTTAACGTCAGATTTTGACCGAGTTCCTTTGTTCTATGATACTTTTAACGTGAATGAAACTTGCTCGAATATGCCATGAAATAAATAATGTAGAGTAGTTGAAGACGGCAGGGTAGAGAGAACGTGGAATTCAGGTTACACATAAAATCTTAAACATATGTGGATGTGGACTGTAACGATTCTAAAACACGCGTACTTTTTGATCTATCTTTCCTGTAATTTTATCTTGTTCCTTTATTATTAGAAGATTAAAGAAACATATTCTCTTTCATGGATGCTGGATGAAAGATAGTGTATTAGCACTTCGTGAAAAGTCATAGATTGGAAAATTATACTGAAATTAAAAATGTTCAATAACTTTCGGCAAAAGCAAAATGTAATTATTTAAAAACCAATACTTGTGTCAGCTTTTAAATGAGAAAATCGCATTGCAATCAATTAATTTGTTCAAAAGTTATAATGCTACAGTAGATACATACACACGAGCACACGTCAAAGTAATAACAGCTTTCTTTTTTCATCGGGTTTAAAAAATATAGAGAGAGGAGAGGATTTGAACCTGTAACCTTTCGCCGACGGGTGCTCTAACGGTTGTTGTAAATAGGTACCTACGTCGCTTAGTACTGATGGCAAGCAGGGTCAGATCTGCTGATTAAGGTGCTAAATTTTCATTTCCTAGTGCTAGTTTCTTAGCACTTAAGGTGAAATGCAATTATGAAAATCGTAGTTTGAATCGGATAGAAATATATATTAATAAAATTGACTTAATTCAATATTCACAATTAAGACAGGACACTAGGACTAGCCGACCCGGCTAGCTTCGTATCGCATGACAGCTACCAACTGTTTCTATGGATTAAAGCATCGTTTTTCAATTTCGTCTGCAATTTTCTCCATTTTTCATAACAACCTTCTGAAAATAACTTTCACAACAAATTAGAATTAGTCAAATTATTAATTTCGATATGATGACTATGCGAAAAATTTTCTTTATCACATATGTTACATATGTATTAGATCTACACAGTCAAATGACATATATACGATGTGAGAGCTAACGTATTTGTGTTAACAATACCTGCAATCACCCGCCCTAAATACGTACCAGTGTCTATTACTATTACAACTGCGTGTATATAATTACTATGTAACACAGTCAGCTACACGCGAAACACTAATTTTACGTAATAAAGAAGTACATCCTGTGTTCAGTTCATTTTGTTTGACCGACTGGGGAGAACTATAAACAGGAAGGTATTTAGACGTTTTTCTCGAGTTGCCGGCTATGCATCCGGTGAGAGATAGGCATAGGACTGTTAGTCACTAGCGCCATGGATTTATAATACTGGTTTAACCTATTGATAAGCCAAGTAATTTCTGTCTATCTGTATCATGACTGAGATTTACGTCAAATCTACTGAACCGATCATCACAAAATTTGACCAGTACGTAATCTATGGTCCGAGGAAGGCTATTATCCAATCACGGGTAACGTTATTTTTATTATAAAAATGAAAATATTAATTTTCTATTTTTTGTTGTTGTCCGAACTGGTGATCGAACCCGGGACCTCAAGAAGTGAAGTCAAGACCACAGGGGCGAAATAACAACATTCAATATAAAGACTCTGAAGTGACCAAAAAACTTGAAACCCGAAATGCAAAAAAACATTTGAACGTACAAGTCATCTTATACAAACTTATACATCTTCACTCCAAGTCCCCGTGCGGTGTAGGCAGAGAGTGTACCAAGTTCGCTGGGTCGGTTAGTTGATAATGCCTTACTTATTTCTGCTGACATCAGGAAATCCATCTACTTGTTTTCCTTCGGATACAGTAAAAAATATATACACCCAAAATAATTGGGAATTCCCTAATTTGAATTTTATGAGATCTCATCAAAACCAAACGCTTATCCTAAATTAAAAATCTAATTCACAAGGCAATTTCACCTGCCACCAGTTTATACGACGTGTTGTATATTATATTTAAATCAAGTTACGCTCTGACCTAGATCGTTTTGTTTTGAAAACCATGAATATAGTTGAGAGTTTCAATCCTGTATACAACGGTTATGAAAAACGCAAAAACGGACGTAATAACTGCGGATACGCTTCAATAGATCCTACAGTGACTCACTGAACCATATTTTTTTTATTTAATAGTGAGTAATTACAATAATTTAAGCAAAACGGTATTGATACGAACAAAAAGCGTAATTAGAATTATTTTTTTAAATTTAGGATTCATTAACTTGATTCTCCAGCTACGCTGTTTTAGGCTTTGGAAGATTTGTATTCTTTTAACTATTTAAAGTAAAACAAGACATGTAATGCTTAGAATGTTGAAGATTATGCAAAGTGGAGAAGGAGTGCCTCTGTGGTCTAGCGGTTCAGTTGTTGGACTTGACTACATGAGGTCCCGGGTTCGAATCCCGGGTCGGGCAATAAAAAGAAAATTCGGTTTTTCCAATTTTCTAATAATAAAAGAAAACGTTGCTTGGGATTGGATATGTGCCCTGTCGGCGATAGGCTTACCACCACCTATCACATTGTGGGACTTAGTATCTTCGGCTAGTCGTGGGTGCCTTGGTTGTACCTCTGCCTACCTCTTCGGGGATATGGGCGTGAAGATACTTTTGCTTTTTTTTATACACCTAATGACCGCTGGTCAGCTTGGGCTAATGTATCGACTCGGTGAGTAGAATTCTGCTTGGGGAATAACTGGCTTAAATTGTAAAGGCATTGTATGTCATGTTGGCCATATATCAATAAGGGGTGCTCTTTCGTCGCTTAGTGAATAACGCTAAGATGAGGATGACAGTATTGCGTAGAGTTTTAAAAGCAAGCTTCACTTTTTAATACATACCAATACGTTTTAAGATATCGGTTACCTACTCTATATACATACATACATACAAGTACGTTCACACACACCAACACATACAAGTTACTCACGCACTCTCATATGCAGACTCAGACATATATGCCCACACGAACATACACACATATACGTACACTTATAAACTAATTTACTTGGAGTACATAACCATGAAGCAGTGTTTTAGGATTTGGGTGGGAACCCCGGAGTCCTGAAATACAGGAATATCCTAGTTTAGGCTCCAGTCCTCCCAATTATTATATGTGCTTCTACGCTGATCCTTCTTTGTCATCCTCAAGATTTGATTTAGCTAGTTATAAGTTAGTTACAATTATATGTCACCAATTTGTCTAGTTTTATTTATTTTAGATTAGAATAGTGAATACATGTAGTATTTTGGTGGAAATAAACTTTATTATTATTATTATTATATCCGGGACTAGCATAGGCAAGTAAAGTATAATGAACATATGGTGTGGACAGACCATAAACAGCAACTCGTACTTTATCTTTTATGCCAAAATACAGCGAACAAGCACCCATGGTAAGAGATAACCGCAGCCTATATACACCAAAGATGTTGTAGGTTTCGCTCTGTCCTATGGACGGTGTGTTTTGCCAATTCTACCGTCTATAAGTCTACCGGCTACTCTACTCTCCAGACCGTAACATGACTTTGTCTGTATGGCAACAAAACTTTTTCTGTCGCCATATTCATAGTGTCATGTAAGAAGACATTCAATCAATGTCAAAATATTTCATTGGAATTAATTTACCTTAATTTCACAATACCTACACATATTTTTATTTAAGTGATAGGTCTGCTAACAAACACAAAGGTCTTTTGATCGTAAAAAGAACCGCAACCTATAGACACCATAGATGTTACTACCTGTAACATCTATGGTGCTGGTAACTGTGATTGTCATTCTTTTGTTTTGTGTAAATGTTATGCCTAATGTCAAAGTACAAGCTTCGCAAGTGAATATTTGAAACTTTTAAATAGGGCAATCTGTCAATTAGCTTATTTTTCATTCAAAGAGTGTTTCCTGTTGTTATAAAAGTAATCTCAAATTAAAAAAAACAATAATCCCCGTTACAAAACTTTTATATAATGAAGTTAAGAACCATTTCGGTGAACAAAACGTTAATCTTACCACAAAAATCCTCATAGAAATCGGTCTGTAAGTCAAAAAGTTCTTTTTTTGTCGGAGAGTTGAATAATAAAAATAAACGAAATGTGCGATAAAAATAAAATGAATTTATACTTAATAGATAAGATAAAATTATCTGCAAAGGGATTTAAACTGACAATCGAAATCTCAACTCTCAATACAAGTCCGCTTTCAAACTTTGATCCAGCAACTTTAGCAAGCAATATCTAAAATTATGAAGGAGGCGAAGTTCAAAACAGTCTCAAGAAATTTTTACTTTAATAATAGTTGGACACTTAACGTTGGGAGCCAAAAGATCCTAGAACTTAAGCAATTAGTGAGCTCCAGTCAGACAGCAATTAACGGGAAAATGCTATTTGAACGCGGAAAAGGTAGAAATAATTCAGGCAATAAAGGAATGGGATGCTGTTTCGTTAGCTAAATTATTCATTGACTACTAATGACCGTAATATATTACGATCATCGAGTGCAGCAAGATTCGCTGTTAATTGCAATATTTCTAACATTACACTATAATGCGCGTGTGTGTGTATGTATTCAAAGTAGGTGGGTCGGTTTTTGACCTACTTTGATCTCAATTTACTAAAATATGAGCTGTCGTACAAATTTTACTTCCTGCGAAACAAAATGACGTGAACATAATCGCTAAACATCTAATTAAAAACTAAACATACGTACGACTTCGTACGGTTAGTAATAGGAGCTAAAGATTTTCCCGCAGGGTACCTAAATAGGATACTAAAAAGGAGACATTGTGACATCGTTTGCTAAAGCAAGAATACTAAGTATCTTTGTGGTATTACATGTCAAAGAGCGTAGATGGGTGTATATGTATTCAGTAAATGAATTTCTAGGTAGAAATCCTGTAAGATTAACAGGCTCAAATATATTAAAATAATGTTAAAAAAATATACTCATAAACGCTCTTCAGAGTTAATTATTTGTTAAAGTATGCTCATAACAGCTGTCACTTTAAACAGCCTCAGACTTTGTTTAAAAGCTTAATCAACAAAATGGCAGACATAATTTCAAACAGCTGATTTTAAGTGCGATGACTAAATACGACTAATATGCATTGAATCTGGGTTATTTGTGTATTTTTATGAATTTGCTATGCTTGCGTTAAAATATTTTGAAATGTGTAACCACACGTCCATAATGTTATTATATGTCTAATAAAACTTTACGAACGGTCCCTTTGGGTCTATATCCTTAAATTTTATTCACAACTAGCTGTTGGCCGCGAGTTCGTACACACGTTGAAATGACTTTTCGTAATTAATAGTGGGAAAGAAACATTTTCTTGCAGTAAAGGATATCCTAAATGTCCCGTTCGTATGCAAAAAGGCCACTATATAATATTTTTTTTATTTTAGTTCAGTAGTTTTCGCGTGCAAAGTGAACAAAGAAGCAAACCGACAAAAATTTAAAAACCTTCATTTTAGATTCTTTATCGTGTATATAATACGGTGCAATCATTGTTTTTAAAAATTATTTCATGTAGTAATTCTTTTTATTAATGTTTTTTTTTATGATTAGTTCATTAATTCATTATATAAAATTAAGATATGTATACTATTGAAAGTGATGTAGTTTAGAACGCGTACCTATATTGTTCGTAATGTAAATCTGGTTCTCCTGTGTAGAAAATTAATATACCTATTATGAAAATATGCCAGACAGCCAGTAAACGCGACTCACGGCCAAGTGGCCCATTACCAACAAAATTATTGAAGACAGACTACCGTCATCTACCGAACAACAACGCGTCCGGGTTAACTATTCATGTCAGTGTCTTCTGCTGGTCCGGACACCTCGGCCACATTACAACGATTCACGAACAAAATTTAAGAAAGGTCACCGGTATCTATAAACCCAGGTCGTCTCTTGCTATCAGTAAATCAAGCAAGCGCATGAAAAAATCCACTTAAATATCACATAAACAAAGCTCAGATAAATAAAAGGCTCTTTAATATCTTACAGTGGCGGATTTGAAAACTCATGTCAGTGATAAACGAAATCCGTAAATTTCTAAGGCTCAAATATATCTTTCGTTTGATGTAAATGTTTCAAGTAAAATACAAAATGCGGAACAAAAGGGAAAGATACTTGAGGCAGAGCTAAGCGTGATTTATTTAGAGCTCGGTGGTGTAACCAGGCCCATGTCACGCCTGATTCGAGAGTTTAGATCATTAATATTCATTAGAAAATTACTGCCTGTTTTAATTTATACATTTATTTACCACACAATCATATAATATTCTAGGAGTTTGTTTCGCCGTTTCTTCTCCTGTCTGGCTAGGTTTGGAAACGGTGGTAGTTTACGGTAGACAGGGTTAAATTCAATTATAGTTATTAAATGTTTTGGTAATAAATAATTAATCTAGTTATAAATATAAATGATTGGCTTAGAAGTTAAAGCATATGTAAGGCACATATGCTTTAACTTCTAATGTAAGGCACATATGCTTTAACTTCTAAGCCAATTAAATAATATTTTTTATAAATGTTAAAATATTTGCACACCAAAATATGGTAGAATATGTTGATATACTTAAATATTTTTGTAACATCTCATTTACACACATATTTCCGCAAATAAATAATTTTCTTTCTTTCTTTCTTTCTTCTTTCTTTCTATGTATATGTGTAATGTTCATTTCTTAAAAACTCAATTCTTTATTTTCTAACTGCTCCCTCGTTATTGCCCTCTAGAGTTCTCAGAGTTCTTCCGAACATCTCATGTGTCACTCGTCTCTCATTGGCCATTACCTTATCTATTGTCTATTGGTTTGTTATTGAGTTGTTATCACGGTTGTGTTCCATTTTATACGAGAGTTATTTCGTGAACTTTTGCAACAAATTTAACATTCTGATCTAAGATTGATAATACAGTAAGATATCTTTTATATCTCAATTTCTTACCATTACTAAATTCGTTTACCATTACCATTACTAAACTCGCTTTGCATAATTCTGTGCTTATCCCAACGTTATTGTATGGAAGCGAGAGCTGGGTATGTCAGAAAGATCATGAAAGTAGGATAAATGCGGTCGAAATGAGAGCACTACGGAAAATCTGTGGTGTAACGCTCGCTGACCGCATTCGTAACAGTGAGATCCGAGAAAGAGTGGGATTGAAAGAAAGTGTTGGTGTTAAAAGGCGAAAGGGCATGCTCCGCTGGTTCGGGCATGTGGAAAGAATGACAGATGAAAGATTGACAAAGCAGATATACAATGCGAATGTGGATAGATGTAGGTACCCGGGGAGACCAAGGCTGACATTTCACGATCAGATCAATCGGATATTATCCGAGGGTGGTGTCAAGAGTCTCCGAAACCGGCGTGTTTGTATGAAAAGGGTAATGAAAGTGAAGGAAGCAAGACAGGTTTGTCAGGATCGTGAGGTCTGGCACTCGATACTCTCTGCCTACCCCGTAAGGGACTTGGCGTGAAGATATGTATGTATGTATGTATGTACTAAATTCGTGTATTAAGAAATGAGAAACTATACTACCCAGGATTCGACGCGCGTAAAGCCAAAGAAAAAAGCTGTTTCGCTAAAAAAAACTCTTGAAATATTGCACGCCAATCCATCGACAATGAACGGTCGCTACTCGTAACAGTTAGGCACAGTAAAACTACAAAAACTGCAATTTGATTACTCACATCATGATAACATTAGTAAGGGACTAATTCGGAATCATAACACACCTTTTTAAAAAATAATCATCAAAATCCGTCGTAACCGTGTAGAAGCGTAACAAACATATAAAAATAAATTACAAATTCGTTTTAAAGTTCGCTTTGCAGCGACAGAATAAATTTCATCTTTAGAAAAATAAACTTATTTGGTGAAATTCCGCAGAAATTTTGCAAGATGTATTAAGAAAATTGCTTTCCTCCTTATATTTTTATGTAGACAATTTCTTTCATACTATCGAAACATCGGCTTAAGACTTAGCGTAGCGGCAAGCCAAGATTAAATAACATTTCTGTTATGTTGATTCAGCATTCCTTCAGACTATTTGCAAAGATCTCTCTAAATATATTTTTCCATTGGAACTTATTTTCCGACATAAATCTCATTTCAACGAGACAAAGTCTATAAATCTTTTTTAAAGAAGCAAGGAAATACATTACATTGTATCAAATTGATATTAGAAGAATATTTGAAGAGAAACAAGAACATGAATTTCCAGACATCAAGCAACACAAGTACTTGCCTACATCGCTAAGTTGCTAAAAATGTGTTCTAACTTCACATATTTTCAGAAAACAAATAAATTTCCTTTTTCAAATGATTAAACTGGTTATAAATATAAATAATTGGCTTAAAAGTTAAAGTGTATGTAATTAAATAATATTTTCTTATATAAATATATGTGCCCGGTTGGCTTGCCACTTATCACATTGTGGGACTTAGTATCTTCCGCTAGTCGTGGGTGCCCTGGTTGTGCCTCTGCCTACCTCTTCGGGGATATGGGCGTGAAGATACTTTTTTTATATGTGTTAAAATACTTGCACACCAAAATATGGTAGAACATGTTGATATACTTAAATATTTTTTAACATCTCATTTACACACATATTCCGCAAATATTTTTTTTTTCAAATATAGGACTAGTATGACAGACGGTCTTATTTAAACTAATGATTAACATTGTAACAAAATACAAAAAAATAGAAACAGTGATGGTACCAATAGCCTATGTATCAACTCTAGAACTAGTTCTTACTATTTTGCGTAGAGTAAGGGACTACTAATTGCCACTTTACAGTTCTAGTTCTCCCTCTTCTAACTTTGATCCGTAGCGAATTAATAAAGGAAATGCCGTTAATACTTGTACTATCACGTAAACATTAACTTATTTGACTTATTAATCGCCTCTGTGGTCTAGCGGTCCGGGTGTTGGACTTGACTGCATGAGGTCCCGGGTTCGAATCCTGGGTCAGCCAACAAAAAAATTGGATTTTTCCAATTTTCTAATTACAAAATGTTGGTCGGGATTGGAAATGTGCCCGGTTGGCGATAGGCTTGCCACCTATCACATTGTGGGACTTAGTGTCTTCAGCTAGTCGTGGGTGCCTTGGTTGTACCTCTGCCTACCTCTTCGGGGATATGGGCGTGAAGATACTTTTTTTTTATACAATAAAAAAGTAAAATACCAGGGCGTCTTAATTTTTTTCCACATTCTTCAAATGGAAACCCTATCATAAATATAGAGTTTAAAATAGCGATTCCAATAATTAGCTTACATTCTTTAATATTACATTGACGACTCCAAATGATTAATTTTGTTTGTTTTGTGATCTAGTGGTCCAGTGTTGACGTTTACCACATGAGAGTCCGGATTTGATTTCCTCGAACTCGAATTGGGTTTATTTTATTTAAAATTTCTTATAAATCTACGATGCTTGGGGATGCTTTAATAAATTCAGCTAAAAGTGGAAGCCCTGTTTGTAACTCTGCCTCCCTCTTCGAGAAGACGGGAGGGAAGATACTTAAGAGAGTTTTAAAAATGTATATGTCAGATTTGTAAAGTTGGTATTTACCAATGTTTTCGTAAGTAATAAAATTTTAAGTGATGATATATACAAAAACATACACGTTGAAGTGTAGATATACACAAGGAACGTGCCAGGTAGCATCCGTCGCAGGTCACAAGGGAAATTAAGGAAAACCTGTAATATGACAACGGGATGTTCTTTTATTTTATTTAATTTTGTTATGCTTTTGAAGATTTCCATAAAAATTGTGAGTAAGATAAAATTGATACGGCTATAGCTGTAATCTGCTTAAAAAAATATTTTTAGAGATCCTAATATATACAATAGAAGATAAAGAAAGAGAGGCTTACATTTGAATGTGATGAAAACTAAAGTACCATATGGTATTTACAACTTCATTATGTTTATGTATCGAGTAAGACTTTATCATGCTCAGTGTCAATTTCTTTAATTTACGATTTAAATAATTCATTGTTTGCGTGCGACAAACCCTATATATGCAACGTAGCCAAAAGTCATCTCGATTACGTCAACTTTCAAACAAAAGTATTCGCATCGAAATCGGTCAAACCGTTCAATAGTTTTTACCACAGACAGGATAATAAAACCCCTCATTTTATGTCGAGGTTGAAACAACGCATCACAATTGTCTGCGATGCCACAGACAAACACAGATAATAGATATACACAAACAAATCAAACTTACAAAGTATATTCACGCCCATATCCTTGAAGAGTTAGGTAGAGATACAACCAGGGCACCTACGACTACCCGAAGACACTACGTCCCACAATGTGATAAGTGGTAAGCCTATCGCCAACTGGACACATATCCAATCCCGAGCAACATTTTTTTTAATTAGTAAATTGGAAAAACCAAATTTTTCTTTTTGTTGCCCGATCGGGGATTCAATCCCGTGACCTCAAACTTACAACAGCTCTTTTCTATGACATGCTTTGGAAGAACTACAAAGATTACGAAACATACATAACACCCTAACTTTAAAACTAAGATCCATCAGCCATCTCACATTATATTCATCAGGTCCTTGTCATCAAGGGATCATCATCAGAAGAATAGATCTAATAAGGCGAATTGAACGAGTCCGAACCCGATGATTTTACCAGTAGGCATTCCAGGGTTACAACTCCTATCTTCGAGCTCCATCATCAGATCAGCTCAGTTCTACCAGCATTTTTGAGTGTTTTAAATGTAAGGTCTAACATAAGTTTGAAAGTGATATAAATATCCATAACGTGACTGATGACCTATTTGATATTTTTTATCAAACTTTGGCGCTTGGTAAAACTTCCAAATGTTCATATTTTTTAACAAAGAAACGCAAGTACTGTTTTATGCATCACTTATAATTTATCATTTTGTAAACAGTCTACCGGTTTCGCTTATACAGCATCATCAGGGCTAAAACTTAAACTACTAAAGTTTAGTAGTTTAAGTTTACTATTAAAGTTTAGTAGTTTAAGTTTACTACTAAAGTTTAGTAGTTTAAGTTTACTACTAAAGTTTAGTAGTTTAAGTTTACTACTAAAGTTTAGTAGTTTAAGTTTACTACTAAAGTTTAGTAGTTTGAGTTTACTACTAAAGTTTAGTAGTTTAAGTTTACTACTAAACCTTAGTAGCCTTTCCGGCACAATACAAAAATATCAACAGTAGTGAGTGTGTTTTTCGGAAATACAAAATTTTAGGAATGATTTTAGGAATGTCTAAAAAGTGCCAGGGTCTGCTTACAAGCAAAGTATTGCTATTGAAATAATCTAAATAAAATGTAGTATGGGATAGAATGTTCTTTAAAACACATTTAGAAAATTTAAGGATTTTAGAAACCACTTATTAGTTAATGGCAAAGGAAAGCCGGTAAGTATACACCAAAACCTATTCAAGGCGCGCAGACGGGCGATGAATTTTTGAGAGGCCTTGACGACGTGTGCTGAGAACTACTGAAAGCTTTTTTTTTAGAAAAGGAATCGACTTTGCACAGATAATGAACCGAGCGGCGACATGTTCCGTGTAATGTGAAACCCGAAGTATTTGCATGTTTTCGGCTATTAAATTGATTTTGAAGTTTGTAAGTTTGAAGTTTGTATATACACGTTGTTTGGAGTTAACACTTGTTCTTATCCACTGTATACTTTATTTAACACTTTCTGCTACTTTCTAGCCAACGGTTTCACTGCTTACAGCATCATCAGGGCTTTGAAACTAAAGATCTTTAGAAAGCAGAAAGTGTTAAATAAAGTATACAGTGGATAAGTACAAGTGTTAACTCCAAACAACGTGTACATACAATGGAATTCCACCAAGTGCCGATGATAGCAAGTATAGATTCTTGATATAGTTTGTACTCACAAAACTCTGTGTGCGTGGTAATTCAGTACAGAAAAACTTATGGTTACAGGTTACAACGACGCTTTTGAACCCAAAAAACTTTCCATTTTCATGAGAAAACTATAGAACCAATATTTAATATATTCTCATTATTTAAAAATAGAAATATTATTTATTACAACTTGGTAAACATGGTGCATTTTGGTTCAACTAAAGTGCTTTGTAATCCGAATGAAAATGAAAATGAGATCCTGAAATTTTACATTCATACAATTTGTAGTACTATCGATGACGTTCATAGCCACGGACGTAGCGAGGTACCTACTGACAGAGGGAGGTGGCTGCCCAGCGCCACATATTAATATAATAATCCAAAATTTCACCGTGAACCGACCACCATGAGGGTTGGTGATACGGAGCAGAATACCCTATGTCAGGAGACCCTAAAGACCTAGCACCCCATGTCCCTAAGGCCCTAGATGCCTAACAGCCATAGCCCTAACATAAGGTTTAATATATACTTATATAGATAAATGCGGGATGTCTGTACCAATAGACCTACGGTAGCAGACGGAACCCTACGGGTAGGATAGGTGGTAAG